>JALLBA010000309.1:0-21066 GCA_036939675.1 Cyclostephanos invisitatus | reverse complement strand
ATCATCATCATCATCATCATCATCATCATCATCATCATCATCATCATCATCATCACCGTCATCCTCTTCCTCCTCCTCGTCGTCGTCCTCCGACAACAATCCAAGTGCGAATCTCGACACGTCGTCGTCGTCACCGAATCCCGACATTTTCAATTTGCGCACTATGTCGCACGCGACGTCGGGGGGGTAGGATGTCGGACGAGACGTCATGGCGCGCATCATCCGCCCGAACGACGCATGCGGCGTCGATTCGACGGACGCATGACGCGTCGTCGCATCGTCGTCCCCACAGCGTGCGCCCCCACCCCCGCGACCGCCGTCGTCGTCGTTCCCGCCGCCGAGGTCATTATTTTCGCGGACGACGGCGATGTCGTCGTCGAACGCGATCGACGATGGCATCGTCTCCAACGTCCCATCGTCGCCGGTGACATCGACGATCATCGCGCGTTGACCGCTAACGCGTTTCAATGGCGGACGTCGTTGTGCCGTGCGATCGTTGTCGTCTTCCGTCATGTTGCGAGCCCTTTTATGGTGTTTTTTATGGGCTGTTCGGCATAATTTTTTTGGCTCTCCCATGTTCGTTTTCTCATCTTTCCAAGAAGGATTTTCTATCGGGCAGAAAATACCAACTGGTACTCAAAGATACCATTTCTCACCCGGCCTCTCGGAGGCTGAAAAACAGGGTTTCGCACACGGCCCGAGACAATATTTACAGTTTTGGGTGGGTACGATAGTTCAATGACATTCGAGGGTCGCCCCTCTCCCCATCCCTCCTGACACCCCTTTGTCGCCCCTATCGGGCCGAGCCCGAGCCCCGCGCTCCCCTTCGGTATCTTTTTGTGTAGGTTACAGTAATTGACGATCCTGCCGTGTCATGTTGCTACGATATATGTCGAAAAGAAACTACACCAAGACCTCGGTTCGCAGAAGGGAGGGGAATATCTCCACACGAAACACGAACTATTTGCCACATGGGATGCAAGCGCTCAGTCGTATATGGCGTACCAGTCGTGTGCATGACGGGCATAATAGTCCAAAATAACGAGGAGCGGGTGGAGACAACAGAGACCGATGATGAGCAATACTGACGAGGAATACCTTGACGAGGACTACGAGTATTTATCCTCCGACGAAGACGGCGTCATGGGCGACGATGGCGTATCGATGGATGGCCCCTCCGATGCAGCTGATGCGGTGGCATCATCCCTCCCATCGAGGATGAGCGTCGGCATTAACGAGGGGGGTTACTTCGTTTTCCTGGGGCAGGAGAACGATGCTATTCCAGTGGATGTGACACATGTCGAGGTCAATCCATCCGTCAGGGTGATCAGGGGCAGGGCATTACTTCGTCGCTTTAACTTGACGACGGTAATTCTCGGTGAGGGGCTGGAGATGATAGGGGAGGAGGCATTTGGTCTATGCACGTCGCTACGTGAAATCCTCATCCCCCCTCGCGTGAAGGTGATACAGGACAAGGCATTCTCTAATGGTTCACAGCTGACGGCTGTGAATGGTGGCGTGGGGCTGGAGGCGATTGGGCTGGAGTCATTTCAGTATTGCACATCGCTACGTGAAATCCTCATCCCCCCACGCGGTCAGAAGATTCAGAGTGGTGCATACTAACGTTGCATGCGGTTGACGACAGTGACTTTCAACGATGGGCTGGAGGAGATCGGGAGATCGGCATTTTGCGATGGCAGATCGCTACGTGAAATCCGCGTCCCCCCACGCGTCAGGTTGATTTGGGACGGTGCATTCTATCGTTGCGATGAGTTGACGACTTTGAATCTTGGCGAAGGATTGGAGGAGATTGGGGGGGCAGCATTTTTGGATGCGGATCCCCACATGAGATCGTCATCCCCAAAGCCGTCGGGACGATTAAGAGTGAAGCATTCAAAAGTTGCTCTATGTTGACAACCGTGACTCTTGGGGAGGGGTTAGAGGAGATAGGGCACCACGCATTTTATGAATGCACGTCGCTGCGTGAAATCACCATCCCCCCTCGCGTTAGGGTGATTGGTGGCATGTCGTTCATTCAGTGCACTCAGTAGACGACAGTGGTTCTTGGCGAGGGGCTGGAGGAGATGGGGCAGAAGACATTTTATGGATGCACATCGCCACGTGAAATCGTCATCCCCCCTCGCGTCAGGGTAATCAAGGAGGGTACATTCAGAGGTTGTTCTTCTTTGACGACCGTGGTTCTTGGCGATGGGCTGGAGGAGATTGGGTACCAGGCATTTGATCGATCCACATCACTACGGGAAATAGTCATCTCTCCACGCGTCAGGGTGATTCGAGGCGGGGCGTTCATTCAGTGCTCTCGGTTGACGACTGTAATTCTAGGAGAGGGACTGGATGAGATCGAGACGAAAGCATTCGAAGAATGCACGTCGCTAAGTCAAATAATTATCCCCCCTCGCGTCAGGGTGATTACGGAGGGGACATTCTCTCGATGCTCTCAGTTGATGACTGTTGATCTTGGGGATTGGCTGGAGGAGATTGTGCGTTGGTCATTTGATCGATGCACATCTCTGTGTGAAAAGTCATCCTTCCACGCGTCAGGGTGATTGGGGAGGGGGCATTCTCTCGTTGCTCTATGTTGACGACCGTAATTCTTGGCGATGGGTTGGAGTTGTAACTCCTAACTCCTGCTAGCAAACAGCTACAAGCATTGCACCTAATTGAGTACTTTAACAGAATTGTGAATTGCAGTCGACATTCCCATTTCATAGCAATATATATCAAACTCGTTATCGTGGAANTGCTCTATGTTGACGACCGTAATTCTTGGCGATGGGTTGGAAGAGATTAGAAACGGGGCATTCAAAGAATGCGCATCACTTCAACGCATCGTGATCCCCCGCGCAGTCACAGCGATTCATGACGCGACATTCAATCTTTGTTTGACGAACGTCTTGTTCTGCGATGAAATTCAACAGTTTGTGTCGGCAGAGTCAATGCGGGGATGGTGGAATAAGGGGAAACACGAAAAGTCCCTGAATACATATTGCTTTTTAGTCCGATGCAGTATCCCACAGCGTTTGGCTTTTCTTCTATGGAGCTGGCAGGATAATAGTCACAAAATGCTTAGCCGCATTTCATCCATCCTCCCAAAGGATTTGACTACATACTTAGACTCCATCAATTAAAAGCTTACCGAATATGAAAATTTTAGCAAAGCTCCTATCTTGTTAGTACAAGCCATCATGCAGACGAGTATTACTGAACAATTTGACCCGCACAATGAATCTATCATTGCTCTGAACGTTCTTTCCTTCATTTAATTTGCCATGCTGTTGGAGCTAGTCATCCCAAGCAACGATATTGATCTGCATGTCATGTCCTTCCTTGAGTGATTGTCACGATGACGGCAATAGCGTGATTGATTGTGAGGATAGGGGGTAGTATCTATAATAAAAAAAGTTCGCACTGTATCAGGACAAATCATTACAGAATGAATCAAAGGTAGATAATCCACATCACTTCATACACTTGGATTTCACTAATCATTGAAAAGATAATGCGTTGGCGTAGCGCCATTTGATTTCTAGATTTGAATCCTCTGTAAGGTGGTCCTCACTCGTTGTAACTCCTAACTCCTGCTAGCAAAAAGCTACAAGCATTGCACCTAATTGAGTACTTTAACAGAATTGTGAGTTGCAGTCGACATTCCCATTTCATAGCAATATATATCAAACTCGTTATCGTGGAAAATACGAATCTTCTACTGTTGAACGACGAAGATGCGAGGATACGCTACAATACCCCCCCCCCCCCCCATAAAAAATATATTGCACGGCTCATTAACAATTAACCCGAGAGAGAAAAACCCTCATGAAGTCCACGACATTATATAGAAAGTAACACCGCCCCTCGCACGACACAAACTGCTAATTTCCTCTCCCATCACCTCGTCACGTCAAATGGGAAGACATCGTGTATCCATCTTTCTTCCTCTCCATCCAGATCGTTTTTTGTTCGGCACAAAATTTATAATAGCCCCCTACTCCCTCCACCGGCTCGACACGCTCGATCCCCATCGTCCCCTCCTATTTCCGACGCAAGTTGCATCCCGCCTCCCCCCCCTCCCCCCATCTCCATCACAATATGCATGCATATTCAGAGGATGGGCATGGGAGGCTTGGTGATGTGACTTGTCTTCGTCTGTATCATCTCGTCTATGATGCCGTAATCGACCGCCTCCTCGGCCGTCATGAAGAAGTCGCGATCGCAATCTGCCTCGATCTTGTCCTTCGGCTGACCGCAGTACTCGGCGATGTAGGTATTGAGCACCTCGCGTATGAACAGGATCTCCTTCGCCTGTATCTCGATGTCGGCCGCCTGTCCCTGCGCCCCCCCCAACGGCTGATGGATCATGATGCGACTGTTGGGCAACGCGCGGCGCTTCCCGGGTGCGCCGGCCCCGAGGAGGAACGCTCCCATGCTCGCGGCCATTCCGAAGCACACGGTCGACACGTCGCACGGCACGTATTGCATGGTGTCGTATATCGCCATGCCCGCGCTCACGCTCCCGCCGGGGCTGTTGATGTAGAGGGTGATGTCCTTCGTCGGGTCCTCGTTCGCGAGGTACAGCAGCTGCGCGACGAGGACGTTCGCGATGTCGTCGTCGACTCCCTGCCCGAGGAGGATGATGCGATCCTGGAGGAGGCGGGATATGACGTCCTTCTGGGAACGTCCGTCGTCGACGACGGGCATGCGCACCGGACCGCGATTCGGCTGTTCGTCGGGATTCTTCCGACGTGGATCGACCTGGTGGCGTATATTGTAGTGTTTCGGGGCGGAATGGTGAGCGCGAAATGGAGGGGGGGGGGGGAGGGGAAGAGCGAGCGACGACGAGGGGGAGGGGGAGAGAGGAAGGAAAATCAATTCGGTGGGACGGTGCATGAGGGACGCGGAGGGGGTTAGGGATCGAGGGGGAACGCGGTGCAGAGCGATGAGGGCAAGGTAAACGGGTGCCATACAGTATCCGCATTCCCTCCCCACCCCCCCGGAGATTCCGCCGCCGTCGATGATGCGTTTTCGTTTCCGCGGCCAATGCATAAATATTCACGCGCGCATCGTCGTCCGGGACATGAAATAAAGAGCGCTCATCGTCGTCGTCGTGGGGGGGGGAAGGGGGAAGGGGAAGGAAAAAAAAAGACGGATCGGTCTCACCTCCGGCTCCGGCTCGCCCGGCGGCGCCATCCTCGGAGAGGAATAATAACTGCCGGAACCGCCGCCGCTCGTCAATCCGCGATGGATGGACATGATGCTCTTGTACTGCGACGACAGCGGCGACCTGCCACTCATGGCGAGATCGAACGCGTTACCGACGATGACGAGGTTGAGGAAAACGATGGCGGATGATAGGAGCCTCATTTTTTTGGCGTTTTGCGATGATGTTTGCTATGTGGTGTTCGAATGCCGTTTATTTGACGGTTTTATAAAATCTAGAGGGGACACTCGCGGGTGCGTGGCGGCGGGATTCGGGAGATGGGCCGATGATGAATTCTCACGATGCTGTGAAGAGAGAGGCGATCGAGTACTACCTACGATATATCGTACGAGATTGGAGCTCGATCGTCCTTCGATTCTCAGTCGGCGGACGGCGGCGCGGCATCGTATCTAGCTGTGCGCGGTGGCGGGAGAGAGATTTGCGAAGATCGACGGACAGGCACCGCGCGAAACACCATCTGCAAAAAAATACAATATCGTAAAAAAATATTGCTCTAATACAATACTTTCTCCGCCATATAAAAAAAGATCCAGCGGCGGATCGAAGAGGGGAGGATAAGTGCCGGATCCTCCCGCCGCGCCGCCCACCCGAACGAACATCGCACGCATCACGCAACTCGACCCCCCATCTCGTAGTAAATCTCGACATCCGACGAAAGAAATGTCGTCGTCGTCGCCTTCGTCGTCGTCGTCGTCGTCGTCGTCCGCGGCATCGCACGGCGCATCCGTCGGCGCCGCGGGTGGAGCGGGGGTTGCGAGTGTAGTGGAGGACATGGAATGGGAGGAATGGGATTCGAGTACGTCGCCACTGTCCTTCGGACATCACTGCCTCGCGGGGTCGTTCGCGGGGGTCATGGAACACACCCTGCTGTACCCGTTGGATACCGTGAAGACCTGCTGGCAGAGTCAGGTATTGGGCAGGTCCGGCGCCGCGGGCACGTTGGGCGGGGTTGGCGGCGGGATGGGAGGAGGAACAACGGGCGGGGGGGGATGCGGCATCTTCGGCAGCATTGGCGGCGGAGGCGGGATGGGGACATGGTCGTTTGTTAATAAAACGCCGAATCTGCGGTCGACCGCCGCCCCGCTCATCATCGCATCGACGACGACCACGAACGACCACCACGATGGGATATGGTCCACGATGAAGCACCTCA
Organism: Cyclostephanos invisitatus; assembly: GCA_036939675.1. Lineage (NCBI taxonomy): Eukaryota > Bacillariophyta > Thalassiosirophyceae > Thalassiosirales > Thalassiosiraceae > Cyclostephanos > Cyclostephanos invisitatus. The sequence goes on along the minus strand of JALLBA010000309.1, from coordinate 14,677 downwards.
TGGACCAGGGCAAGCACCATCGTCGCGGTCACGACCACGGGCGATCGCGACATCAAGTACATCGTAATCAACCGCAGCGAACGTTGCGACATAGCGTCAACGGCGTCGTCGCACACGGTGGGGGAGCGCCGAACGTCGTCGATCTAACGTCGTCCGCGTCGTCGTCGTCGTCGTCGTCGTCGTCGTCGTCGGGCCACAACCAACAACCGCAACAACACCATCACGCGCAGCGGAGCAGGCCGTGGAGTCGCGCCGGGAGGATACTGCGCAATGCCACGATGGGGGACATACTATCGCACGGCACGATACGTTCGTCGAGCGGATACGGCGGCGGGGGCGGGGGCATCGCGCTGCTCGCGGACGGGGGCATCGGCGGCATCGTCGTCGGCGGGGTCGACGGGATGGAACGGGGGGGGATGGCATCGTCGTCGGCGGGGGCGGGAGGCGGATCGCACGTCGGCGGCATCCGGCGATTGTTCCGCGGTGTGCAGACCATGTTCCTCGGTTGCGTGCCGGCGCACGCGCTTTACTTCTCGAGTTACGAGATCATCAAGGGCATGTGCACCGACGATGACGGGGGCGGCGGCGGCGGCGGCGGTCATCGGTCCCATCATCGCGATGACGATGCGCATCATTCGGACGTTGGGAACGACGGCGGCGGCGGCGGGGGACACGTCGGACGCGACACCCTATCGACGATGCAGGCCATGCTCGCCGGTACCGTCGCCACGTTGCTCCACGATTTCGTCATGACCCCCATGGACACGATGAAGCAGCGTCTCCAGCTGGGCCATTACGACAACATACGTCACTCGTTCGTTTCGATCGTGTACGGCGACGCGGGGGCGGGCGTGAGGGGGGAGGGATGGGGCGGACTGTACCGCAGCTTCCCCGTGACGGTCATGACGAACGTGCCGTACGGGATGATCATGATGACGACGAACGAGTGGCTGCGCGGTACGTTGGAGGACGGGATGTACGGTCGATCGAGGGCGGACGATGATGGGATGGTCGAGGGCGGTGGCGGATTCCACTTCATGACGATATTGCTATCGGGGATGGGCGCGGGGACGGTGGCGAGCGCATTGACGGCGCCGTTGGACAGGGTCAAGACTCGGTTGCAAACGCAGAGGATGGGCATGGCGCTACCTTCGTCGTACTATCGACACGACAATTTCAACGGCACAACTCCCGGGACGAGCGTCGGGAACGGCGGCGGCGCGAGGCACTCGACCATGGCGATACTGGAGGAGCGCGCCCTCGCGGCCGCCCAGGGCAGGCCGATGGTATGTCCCAAGATCGCCGTGGCGGACGCGAGGAGGGTTTTATTCCCGAATTCCGCGTCCCCACCGGTGAACGACGTCGCACCGCCCCGCCCGCCGTCCTTGTCCTCGACGACGACGACCGCGCCGTTCAAGACGTATTATACCACCCCCCTCGAGGCATTTAACTCGATACTCGCGGAGGAGGGACCGCGCGGCCTTTTCCGCGGGACGTTGCCCCGGGTGGCCCTGCATGCGCCTAGCGTCGCGATATCGTGGACGGCGTACGAGATGGCCAAGGATTGGTTGCTCTGGTACCATCGGCAATGAATGAAAAAAATTACGAATGGGGGAGGGGGGGGGGGAAGATGAATGTTAAGTCGATGGCGTCATCGGGTGCATCTTTTCTCTCGTCATGGAAACGAATACGATACGAAGGATGGACACGTTAGTACTCGATGGGTGGGGTGGGGTGGGGGGATTCAGTAAACAGGGATAAATTATCAGATTAGCTTAATATTATGCCAAGTAAAGTAAAAAAGGAGGAGGGTTCCTTCGAATCACGTAGGAATCATCGACGTGCAGGACGGCGAAGTAACGAACGTTCCACGACACCAAATTCGATACCAGCGGCACCGACGTGCCGTCGTCGTTGGGTATCGGCCTTCCGAATAGCTTGTACTGACTCATAGCTCGGAGGATATCGGCGAGAATTGGGGAAATCCTCGCAATCCCGATATTATCGATGTCGGTACCGATACGCTCGATCGCAGTCAACGACATAAGTATTTATGTACGGGTTATTATCGTCCATCGCTTTCCCCGCCCACCCTATCGGTTAGATCGATCACGGTATCCACACCAGGCTCCCTTGAGTGCCAATGTCAAAAACCTCCGTCATGAATCTCAGTGGACATGTTCGATTTATACCCTCAAGTTCACTTACTATGGATCCATTGCCTGTATTGAGATGCTCCATCGCCAATGCAACGCTAGCCCACTCCCTCGTATGTGCCTATAGAATTCGAACCGAAGTCGAACATTACAGGCATGTAGCACCATTCGATGGTATTGTTATTTGCCCCATCTGCGTCGTTACCGGTGTTAGTTTCGATGATGTTGATGTTGCCAATCGACGAGATTCGAGTTGAATTCGAGTCTAGGATTTGAGACGAGGACATAGAAGACTCGAGGTTTGCCACCGCACGCAGCACTTGGCTCAATAGGAGCTTGTTCGCGACCTCGTCCTCGCCCTTGAACGATGCCTGTTCCACCACCAACGTCGCGGCCCTACCAATAGTCCTGGTCAACGACACATTTTTTGTGTGCTCCTTCTTGTTCCCGCCCAAAAATTCCAAGTTCGGCACGTTCTTGATTTGGGGCGCGCCAAAATTTGATTCACAGAGAGTCTGATAACTGCTGGCGGGCCCCCCTGAACCAGCAACTACCTAAGTACGATAGTAGCACCCGCCCGCCCCTTTTCCGTCGCGTCCCCCAGCAGGGCCGCGCGTCGAACACTCCGGTTCATGTCACATATGTAAAACCTGATACATCGACTATACGTCCGCCACGTCGCCATCCAACAAGGACTCATCTGGGACCAATCAATCCATTGCGGGGACTACCACGACGTCTCAGCCTCAGCCATCGTCGTTCTTCGCCGATATCGCGTCGCCGTCGGGCCGGGTAACGGATGACGTTATGGCGCCTCAATCGATAATGCCGTCCGTGTCTCCCGGTGGGTCGGTCTTGACATCGTCATCCTCGGCCATGCCATCTCATCATCCGTCGGCCTCGTCGTCGCCGTCCAATGGACCAAGTGCCGCCACGAGTCCCACCACGGCTATGGGTGCGGCGGCAAACCTCGAGTCGTTGATTTCCATATCTCGAATCCTAGACTCGAATTCCACTCGAATCTCGTCGATTGGCAACATCAACATCATCGATACCAACACCAAAAGCGACGCAGATGGGCCAAATAATATTACCATCGCATTGTGCTACATGCCTATGATGTTCGACTTCCTCCTTCTAGGCAACGCACTCGGCACATACGAGGGTGTGGCGAGCGTTGCTTTGGCGATGGAACATCTCAATACGGGCAACGGATCCATAGTTCGTGAAATTGAAGGTATAAATCGAACATGTCCACTGAGATTCATGACGGAGGTTTTTGATTATGGCGGTCAAGCGAGTCGCGGGATGGACATTGCCATCAACTTGACAGACAGGGTCGGCAGGGAAAGCGATGGACGATTATTACCCTGCGCAATATTGGGCGCGGAAAGATCGAGCGTATCGGTACCGACATCGATAATATCGGGATTGCGTGGCTTTCCTCAATTCTCGCCGATATCCACATCGTCAGAGCTCGACGACAAGAGCCAGTACAAGCTATTCGGAAGGACGATACCCAACGACGACGGCACGTCGGTGCCGTTGGTATCGAAGTTGGTGTCGTGGAACGTTCGTTACTTCGCCGTCTTGCACGTCGACGATTCGTACGGCAACGCCTTCGCTCGGAGCATACGATCTGCGGTATTGAGTGAACCGTTGATATTGAGAGTCGAAACCATTCCATTGAAAGAGAGTGCCAATAATGAATCAATCGCGGAGGCGATCAAGCAGTTGAAAGATACGCAATTTACGTATTTCTTCGGTGTTTTCTTTCTTACCGATGCTGATGATATAATGAGTGAGGCGTATAATCAGGGGATAGCGGGTACGGGGGAACACACGTGGATATTCAGCGATGGCTTGGGCGGTCACGTGACCGAAAAGAACTTCAAGATTGGTTCGCCATTGGAGAAGTCGTACAGAGGAACGAGCATATTGCAAGCGACGGGCGGCATACCGGGGGTCGGAGTGGATGGATTCGACGAATTAACAAAATCCCTGCAAGTACTCGGGGCGAATGAGGCCGATAGGGCATACTTGGATGGGCTTTATCCAATGTCGTCCTTGGACGAGATATTCGTGAACATCCCAGGTATTGTCGGACCATTTTTGTATGATGCCGTCATTGCTATCGGTCTCGCATCGTGTGAAATGCTCGAAAGCAATACGAGCGGTTCATACAACATAACGGGTGAGAGTCTGTATGAGTCTATTCTTGATACATCATTCAACGGAACTTCTGGCTCGGTTGTTTTCGATCCGATAACGGGAACACGAGATCCTTTCTCTGCGCTGTTTTCGTTAACGAACTTCGTCAATGACGAGGATGCCGTCGTCGGGTCGGGTATGACCCAATTCAAAGGCAGAGAAACGGATCTATTCAAGTCGGGTGATTGGGTGAGTCTGAGCCCCTTCATCTTTAACGATGGAACGGTGAATATCCCACCCGACCTACCCAGGATTGATACGAATGAGAACTATTTGAGCGCTGGGGTGAAGGCCATGGCATTGTTCCTATGCGGATTGATCATTATTCTGGCATTTGCCTCTAGCTACTGGACTTTTCACAATTCCAAGAAGCGTATCGTGCGCAGCTCCCAACCTTTGTTTCTGCATGTAATTTCTGTCGGAACTTTACTCATGGGTGAGTGCTTTGATATTTACTGCATCGCAGTTCTCATTGGGACGAATAGATCTTGTTTTTTGCAATACTGACGTTGTCGTCGTTTCTTTTAGGGTTGGCCATAATTCCTCTCTCCATCGATCGGAGAAGAGCCGATGGGGCTTGCATGGGAGTGCCTTGGCTGTTCGCCATCGGCTTTTCCCTCACCTTCAGCGCATTGTGAGTGCTTGCGTAATGGTTAGTCACGTTCGACATAGGTCTTGTTTAACAATAATCTAACCTTGAATGTTTTTGTTGCAGATCCACCAAGACTTTTCGAATCAATCGGTTGATGAAAAGCGCCCAACGATTCCAAAGGTTGAAAATCACCGCGATGGACGTCATTAAGCCAATGATTGCCCTCCTTATGTTAAACATCATCATCTTGACAGTGTGGACGGTTGAAGATCCTCTACGCCGAGAGACCGTAGTTGTTAGAACGGACCCTTTCGATCGTGAGACGGAAACATATGGAACCTGCAGCTCGGATCATGCCCAGATCTTCCTCGCGTTTTTGTTCACGATCAACCTCGGATGTCTAATATTTGCAGTGTTTCAAGCTTACCAGGCACGCAGTATATCCACGGAGCTCCAGGAGAGTGGTTACATTTTCACGGCCATGGCATTCATCTTAGTTGTGGCTTTCATCGGGATCCCAGTGATGATTGTTGCTCAGGGAAACGTCACGGCCATATACTTCATCTCGACGGGAATCATTTTCATCGTGTGCATGAGTATTCTCACTCTCATCTTCATCCCGAAAGTTCTCGCCTTGAGGAAACCGAAGCCGCGACCCGTTAGTTCTTCCGCACCTTCTTCGCTATCCACGAATTCCGATGATGAGGGGATCAAAATAGTGACATCGCCGCTGGTCATGGCCCAGATGGAAAAAGAAATTAAGGATCTCAAGAAGCTGATCATGAAGCAAGGCGTCGAGAATGAAAGATTATTCATAGACGACGATGATGATGCCGCTGCTGATCCTCTTGATTCACATGCTGATGATGCTTCCTTGTACTCCCCGTCGGTACAAGAAATCCAAGATCTCAAGAAGTTGATGATGCGTGGTGATAACAATCTCGGACGAGAAGACGATGCTACCGATGATGCTATCGATGTTGCCGCTGATGATTCACCGGTCCCGGATAGAAAAGTAGTTAGATCGGTCAGCTTCGTCAAAAACTGAGCTACTGCTTGATCGTTAGATGGGTCAATTTCGCGTGTATATCAATCGAGAGCGAACTAATATTTTCAAAGGAGAATACATGTCCAACAATCGACCTCATTCATCCCGTGAAAAATGGCGAAACGTTCGCGTTTTTATGGGATCCGTCATAGTATGGTGTCCTCCCCCTCCCCACCCACGGGTCGTCGGTCCATCGTTCGATGTGGAGGAGAAAAATCGAAACGGCGGGGGCGGGGTCGAGAGCGTACGGGTCCATTCGTTCATTTCGTCGCAATGTTTTTTTTTTCAGATGGTATAATATATTATGCTTATTATTAAAAAATGAATGCATAAATGTATAAGATTCTCATTACCAATCAATCGACATTATTCTACAACGCACTAGAGGCATTTCATGCACCGAAAATCTCTCATTCTCAATCAATTGAACATGATTCTACACAACTTACTGGGAGGCATCCACCTCCCCCCCTCCCCCCGGAGTAGAGAGGAGGGGGGATAGGAACCGAGGAAGGATGAATCAATTGGGCGAATTCATCGCGGGAATCGCCGTATTCGCGTCCTTGGTCGCGTCGGAGGGTGCATCCTCTCGCATCATCAGGTAATCCACCACGGAGGAACCGCAATCCTCGGCGATGCTACCGCAAACGCTCCCGACGCTCCCATCCCCCGACATCATCGACGGGCCTTCGAGATCGAGCAACGACAGGTCGAGGTGGAAGGAGCGAGAGCGTTGACGAGCGGCTTGTTCCTTGGACGATGAAGACAACGACGAGGACGACGACGACGAGGAGCGGGACGAGGACTTGTTGTTCGACGACGTCGGTCCGACGATGCCGCCGAGGAATAGGGAATCTAGGGCGCGGGGCGCGGCATTTGCCAATCTATTCATAGGGTTCTTCATCTCGTGCTTTCTTGGGGTTGTGGTGGGGGGGAATGGCCCGGGGACTTGACTGCGTCGATGCTCCTGCGCGACGACAAAGATGATGGAGATGAATGAGACGAGGGTGTCATATGATATTGCCCCTCGCTTTTGTTCTTTTTGCCCTCTTGTGCTTTTTGGATATTTTGATTTGGAATTGGTACATACGTGAGAACGTATGCACGTACGTACCATAGATAAGCGAAGACATAATATTAAGAACCGCACACACACCCCAGGAGAGTTCAGTTGCAGAGAGAGTCAAGATGGACGGCAAAGAAAATGTGGCACGGTGGATCGAAAGAAAGTCATCCCGTTTGTTGGGTCTAGCCCCGATTAGCAGCTGGCAGGTCAATATTAAAGAAATTCTAAGAATCATTCCGACCATCTCCGCCGCCGCCGCTTATGATGGCGATAACGATGGCGACCAGGACGACGAGTTGAAGGCTTACTTCGATACCATTGATTCCAAGCTTACTGCTTATGAAAATTTGTTAAATGAAGCTCCCATGTTTCTGAATATCCTATCCTACCTGTAAATGTTGATGACGACAGGATGTGTTGGATACTATGACGAAGATGGCGACGCCGAAGACTGTGACGAAAGATAATGAATAAAAATGTTCCATGTTGAAGGTGATGCATTTAATTTCAAGCCTACCAATGTACATTCTTCCCTAAACAGACACAACAGGCATCAACACATTACCCGCATTCGTTGACACTGTGCACACGATGGCAGGTGAAGAAAAAGAGCGTGTTGGACACATGGCACTTAATTCTGTCTCCAGACGATTATCTTTGTAACCAAACATGCTTTTGGTAGTCATCAGCCCATGCATTCTTATTGCGCTTAAGGAGGTTGTCGACCATCAACACAGTGTCGCATAGCCGATGTATCCGCGTTTCTCTGGTCTTAGTTTCCTTACGAACACCTCGTGACTTAATGTTTCTTCGAGATGAACAGAGCGATCCCCCGTGAGGTCAAAATAAGAGGCCGCGTCCGATGATACCGCATCCAATGCCATAGAAAGCAAGGCGGGTGCTTAGGACGATGGGAAGACCATGTAGTTCTCTCCATCAACGGTGTGCTGGTGCATGGAGGAGGATTCTCCTCACTAAAGGAGACCACTCGGAGGTGGATTTCTCTTCACTTGAATCGACGCCCCGACGGTGGTGAATACGACGCGCCATATTCCGCATCCTCGAGGATTGGCGCGTCGCCATTACCCCCCCCCCCCCCCCCCTCTTCCCGTCCTAACTCATTCCACCAGCAGCTCGTGGCGGTGGGCGTCATCATTCTCGTTCGTCTCCTGTTTCGCCCGAAGGCTCGTTCGTCTCATGTTCGTTCGAGGGCGGGGATGGGGGGGAGCGGGTATTACATTATTTGCTTCGATGATCCTCCCGTTGCTTCAAGGCGACGTCGTTAATTAGTGCCAGTGCGCGAGGGTGTTGCCGTCGATGGTGCTAGGGCAGGAGAGGGTGGACTCGAGGAGACGGCACGAAGGGGACGTTTTCGCGCCATTTTTATCAGAACACGCCAGTGGTGCGCGAAGGTTGTCAAAACGGCAGGGGGGTGCTAGCGCACGAGGGTTGATTCTCCCTCCTCACACACGAAGGAGAAGCTCGAGGGGGGTGGAGCATTTTTAAGATGCGGCAAGATTCGGCATCCCTCGAGGGATCGGGGCCGCTTTCTCCCACCCAACTTCCCTCCCCTCTCCATCCATTCCACTCGGCGGCCCATGGTGGTACGATAGCGCCGCATTTTTTTTTCCATTCGTCTTCCCTTCGCCGGAAGCCGGGTACGCCCCACGCGGGGGTATTTTTTCGTTCCGTATGGCAACGTTGCTTTCTCCCTGCGCATGATACGGTACGTAACCTCCGTACGTATTCCTACGTAGTCTCTAGGTGTTGTACATACCTACCAATCGTGACATGATTGGCGTTATGCGTTGCGTTGATGGATCAGAGATTTTTAACGTATTTTTGGGGGTCGGGAGGCTGGCGGACGATGTGAGTGTTTCTTCCAGAGAGGGGAGTTCAGATAATGGAGAAAACGATGTGAGTCTTACCCCCGCAGCGCGGTGTCTCACCCCCCTGCCTCACACGCGTCGTCGGGGGGGGGAGGGGAGACGACATTTTCCACCCGGGGGAATGGAACGTCCATCCCCGAACGAGATAGGACCTCTCCTTATAATAATAATAAGGCAGGACGAGAATGGAAGATCATGTGGACGATCTCGACGGAGTGCCGGAACTGCTACATCCCGTCGACCATGGCGCGGCCGCCGAGGAACGACGCGACCTCGGCGGCGGCGGCGGCGGCGGCGGCGGCGGCGGGCACGTGAATTACCTCGTGGACGAGAATGGCAACGAATACGATCCGTACTCATTGGCGTGGCGATATTTGGGATTGTATGTCGATTGCAATGCCGAGAACAATGGCGGGGAAGACGGACACGACGACGATCACAATCACAGGGAGTTGCACGACGATGGCAACAAGGATGGAGGAGGATGCAAGCGTCGTCTACTGTGGGCGGCGTACGTCGATCGCGATTACGAAGGAAACCACATCGAGGAATACAAATTCTACGACGTCCCCTCTGCCACGTGGGATAATTCGACATGTCTCGCGAGCGGCACGAGGCATCGCTGTATCAAGCTCAATTGTCACGAGCCGTACACGATATTCCAGGGCAATCGTTGGGAATTGGTGGGAATATACAAGGAAACGAACGGCATGTACGATTGGTTCGAACAGTTATTCAAGCACGAGGGGGTATGCGTATGGAACGATGACGACGTCTACGATACCATGGAGACTTGGATGGAAAAGTTCCCGTATCAGTGCACGAAATTGGGGATTACCGACGATTACGGCAAGACGGTGTACATGTCGACGGAACCGCTGCCGGAGGGGAATATGACGATAGGGATATACACCGACAGCGATTGTTTGACGTTATCGGAGGATATGGACTATGCGTCGTACATCGTCAAGTATTACGACAATTATTACAAGAATTCGTATTACTATTATTACTACAACAACTACTGTGAGTGCTCGTCGTTTCGTTTTCGTATGCACTGTGATGCGTCTTTTTTCGGTCGCCCCCGCCGCTCAACCCTTTCGTTCTTTTCCGATGATGCGCAAGATTACAATTACTATTACAACCTGGGACAGAAGGCCGTCGCGAAGTACGAAAGCGCCATAATCACGTGGAACGAGTACATGAGCAACTTCAAGACGTGTCAGCCCTGCAGGGCTTACAATCTCATGGCCGATCAGAGGAAGGATACTAAGCACGGGAGGATGCTCGGCAATAACGACGGCGACGGCGAGGCCCAGGCAAGGTACAATTGCTACGACGAGGCGGGTTACACGAACGTGGATCAGTGTTACAAGTTCATGACGAAGACGAGTTTAGCGATCGCCACGATGGAGGACATGGAATATGCATCCGAGCAGGGAACGATACTCACGATAAGGGCATATGGGAACGTCTACGGCATGGGGGGGTACGTGTCTGACCCGGACTACGACATGCGGACCGTATACACCTACGTCGCCGCATTCTCGACCACGATCGTGGCCATGTGCGCGTGCTTTATCATTGGGATGTGTCGTCGGCGTGCGCGCAGATGTACGACGGAATCGATGACGTCGTCGTTGGCAGAAACCAATATCGACGGAAAGGATACGCCGAGCGGAGGTTACTGGTGCTGGAAGAAAGATGCGGTCGCGGGAAACGTCGAGGATACGTCGCCTTGCGGCGACGGGGTGATCGACGATGCGAACGAAATACCCGCCTCGCGAACCCACCCCTCGGACAAGGGGATGACGGACGAAAAGGATGCTATCACTTGCACAGGTTTGTGGTTGAATGGATGGAGAAGGGAGAAGGTTATGAATGTCGACACGCCGATAGTACTCGAGGATGCCGAATCCTGCGCATCGTATACGCCACCCTCGAGCGTTTCCTCAAGCGACTTCACAAGTGAGGAGGAGAATCCACCGTCGCGATCTAGCACTACCGATGGCAACCTTCGCGCACTGGCACTATTAATGGCAAGAACGCCAACTTCGGGCATCTCCTCGAGTGAAGAGAATCCACCCTCGCGCACTAGCTCTATCGATGGCAACCTTTGCGCACTGGCACTATTGACGACGAGAATGTCACCTCCAAGCATCGAGGGGATCATCGAAGCGAATGAAATACCCGCTTCCGTAACCGCGCCTTCGAGCGAACGGGAGCCTTCGGGCGAACAGGAGACGAACGAGAATAATGATGCCTCCGCCATGGGCCGTTGGTGGAATGAGTTGAGACGGAAGATGGGGGGGAATGTCGCTACAACAATCCTCGAGGATGCCGAATCTGGCGCGTCGTATACTCCACCATCGGGCGTCTATTCATGTGAAGAGAATCCATCTCCGGGAGTCTCCTCAATTGAAGGTAATCCGCCTTCACGCACTAGCATCGTTGATGGCGAGAACTACATGGTCTTCCCATCACCCGAAACACCCGCCTCGCTTTCTATGGCGTCGGACGCGGTTGACCTCACGGGGGATCGATCTGTCCATCTAGAAGCATCATTAAGTCACGAGGTGTTTGTAAGAAAATTAAGACCAGAGAAACGCGGATACATCGGCGATGCGACACTGTGCTGATGGTCGACAACCTCCTTAAGCGCAATAAGGATGTATTAGCTGATGACTACCAAAAGCATGGTTGTTTACAAAGATAATCGTCCGGAGACAGGATTTAAGTGCCATGTGTCCAACATGCTCTTTTTCTACACCTGCCGTCATGTGGGCAGGGTTAACAGATACGGGTAATGTCGCGCTCTCGATTGGGCTCATGCCCAGGTTGTGGTTGTGTGAAGGGAGGAGAGGGGGACAGCGAAACGGATAATGAAAACGACGACGAGTATGCCATGTCGTCCTCCTTCTCCTGGTCGTTGCTCGCGTTTTGGGTCCCGAATGATCATCGTCAAAGACCCGTGCCATCGCCGCATGCCGCACGAGGCTGATGGCTCGGTGGTACGAAGCGATTTCTTATGGAGAATCTAGAACTATACATTCGACGGGAGGCCGAGGGAGGTGGAGTGCAAGGATTATCACACGATACTACGGGTGACGAGAAGCAAGGATCATCATCAACCTATGCCTCAACCTCCGCCTCCAACTCCTCGATAACGCAATCGACACGTCGGCGACTCGAACGTCGTGAATATGCATCATCTAAATTGAATGCTGCGCATCGGACATTGAGGAGGGAGGGGGGAGGTATTGTCTCATATCGAGGGCGTTCCATCCATAAGGACTACATCCACTGCACATCGCCGATCAGTTGAACCTGTGAGAGCGTCACATCATAAGGACGAGGAATGACAATGACGTCCTACGTCCTCATATTCGACAACATTGGGCGGCAGCAGGCGCGGGTTGAGTACGGATTCGAGTGCATACAGTGCCATTTCCATCACCACCGCAATCATCATCAACATCATCGTCATTAGCGCGGTCGGGCAGCGTGGAACGGGCGGGGGCGGCAGCGACAGGATCAGCAGCGTCGATTCCTAAGCTTTCCCAACAACCAAGAAGGTGGCGATCGAATTGCCGAACTTCCGTACCCACCTCGATACGTGTACGGGCATACCCGTCCGACCTAAAATTGTAACTACGGTGGATGGAAAGTCATTGGTGGCCCGTCCATCGATTGCAGAGGTCAGTCCCACCCATCGCAGATGTCATCATGAGGCGTCTCGATCACGACATCGATGATGATGACAAATCCGAGGGTGTGGACGATAATGACGATGACGCCATTCCCCTGCTCGCCAACAAGGAGGACAACGGCGTCATCATTGAGGGGTGGGGGATAGGAGGGAGGAGGGAGGAGGGAGGAGGGAGGAGGACGCGACAAGGCCGTATGGAACACAACACATGCATACGGTGCATACAATGCGGATTCCAGCACAAACCAAATGGGGGTGATTCTTAATCAATGATACTATCTGCCTCTGTGATGGTACACAGATGATATTTACCAATGACTAATGATAAAGTCTGATTATCCTCGCAGAGTTTCACAAATAATATGGCAACTTAATTGGATGATAGTTAATGTTATATCATCATCAACCCATCATGGTGTGTACAGTTCCAGACACGTGCGTTCCCCCAGAGCTATCCCGGCCCTCTTGATCCATTCGTATCGCATCAGAATTCTCCCACCTTTGCTCTGGAAAGGGCGACGATGTCGATGCTTTGTCGGTGGGAGAGGAGGAGCACATGATGGCATCTAGCAGCATTGCCAGGCCAGGGCTGACTTCCAAAATGTCAAATCCCTCGGAGTGCAAAAGCGATCATTCTCTTGTAACAAAATTCCAGCGCGTGCTGATTGCCATTCAGTATCCTAATCATGATCTCCTTGCAATGATCCACTTCTTGACAGCGTTGCACGAGGGCGGACGATGTTGGGAGGGATGAGCGTTTTCATTTGACAATTGCAGGGAGAGGATGCGCTTGGGTTCGGAAAGAATTGGCCATTCTCTCCAACTCCTCAGCACGGCGTCGTTGTCTAGAAGTATGCCTGCCCGGAACCTTGTGGTCGTCTTTTCGTAGGAGATATTTTGATGGATCTCTCACCTACCTCAATTGACGATGACCCCTCCATGATACATTCAATCAGCTCATCCATGTCATCCTCTAGGGGTGTGACCAAAACCAAAGTCCAATCATCCTATGGGGGAACATCGTGTTTTAAGGGACTGGTCAAGGCAACATCTCCATTGTCGAATCTAGCCATGGAGGTGCCTCGAGAACTTGTGAACCTCGTAAAGCATGCCGCTGTTATCGATCCTCATTGACCATGGCTATGTTCAATGTCGAATCCGCCAGGTGTCTTCAACGGCTCGTATCCTTGTTTCTATGAACTCGTCCTGAGAAGTGCCATCGACGAGTGATCTAGTTGACATCCCCGCCAACCCACCGCTAACGGTCTGTTGCTTCGAATTCGACGTTGTCTTTTCGTTCAACGCTCTCATCCTCCCCCTGTGATCGAGGTTGGACCAATTCAATTCCAGCAACGTCGATTGGAGCATGCTCGCCACGAATAATCGCGTTGACGCCGGTCATCTGTCTTCTGTTGAGCCGTTGCTGCAGTGATAGTATAACGACCAGAGCGGGCGACAACTGCCGGGCAATCAACGGAGCCTGCCGTCCACACTCTCTGACAACGGATCGTTATTGTAAGCATTACGTCCCTCTGACATCCACCCCCTTGGTGTACGACACGTTATGAAGCATTCTGCCTCCAGGTATAAGCGGTGGGGATTGACCCCAGCGTAGAAAACAGTGGTAGAGTTTGATTGCTCGCGGCGACAACGGCGATGGGGGAGGAGCAGCGCCGAGGGGGTGGATTGCTGGTGGGATTGATAGCTAAGATTAAGTCAAGGGGCGGCGGCTAGTAATGTTGTTTGGCGGCCGACAAACGAGCAGGCTGCGGAGGTAGCGGCAGCGACGGAGATCAATCACTACATCCTCTCTTCTCCACTTCGCCTAGCTTCTCGTAGACTGCTACTGTAGGAACAGTTGACAGGGAAATAACTCCCGGGTGAATGTATCCTTTAGAGCGGAAGGGAAAAAACGCGGGCCAAACAAAGTATCAACTGATGTGGAAAAGATGTATTTATGTACGGGGTTTAGGCAGGATTTTTTGCCTCGTGTTCTAGTGGATACA
>JALLBA010000308.1:0-21082 GCA_036939675.1 Cyclostephanos invisitatus | reverse complement strand
CTGTTTAGCGATTATAATCGCTAATTATCTTACTAGATATCTTGGCCTATGTCACGCCGAGACAAAGTGTTGCTGCCATCGTCGGAGGTAAATTGTGACAAGATCTTCCAAACGCAGTACTTATCCTACGTATTCCTATGTTAGATTTTTGGCGAGGGGGGGTTGTGGTTGTGAAACGGAGATTTTTTATTTTTTTTCGACCATGACAATAACCCATAGCACTGCCGAAGAACAGCAATTTCACCCCCAAAACCATGGTGAACATTGACGCCCTTAAGTTCGGGGGCTCGCAAGACGATGCACGACGTGCCGATATGCTGGGGGCTGATGACGTCCGATGCATCCAGTACAAAACGGGGGTCGACGGTTATACTAGAACAGTATAAAATACTTAATCAAGTATGGGTGCTTCGGAAACCAATGGAATAGAGAGAATACGTGGAACCCTACGAGATAGGATTTTCATGTGGAACTCGGTCCACTCGCTGAATTACGAAAATGGGGGGAAACCCCCCAATTCCCTCAACCTCAATAATACAAATACTCCCAGTGAATAACAAGTAGTACGATACAAATATAAACTATCCACTTAACTTCCCAGTGTGAACGGTCCCGCCATATTCACTGGTAGGTCATCGGTGGAACAACGATATATAAAAATTGAAATCTCCGTTTGAAGACACAAACGCATCATCTGGTGACGACGACGCAATGGCCATATTTTAAACATCGCTCGGCCGAAGGACGACGCGATCGCGAAGGTTTATTCATTATCTATCACTGTTGGCAACTCATCTCATTATCGTGTCCCAACAAGAGGCTCTTCTTTAAACTCATATGAGTTCCTTGAATACACTGGATTGTCTTGTCAATACTCAATTCTTCGAACCATGCCCCCATGCGAATGCGATAAGACGGAAACGGCCGAGAGAAATGCCGTGGGCTCGCGAGTTGGGGCCTTCTCCACGCTCATGCTCGCGCTCGCACTCGCGAGCCTATTCGCCAAAAACCGCACACTTTTTCAATTCCCTCGGACAGAGAAGGCTTATACTATTCGTGGTGACTTCATCGAAAAGAATGGTTACGCATACTCTACAACCTCAACAAAGAAGCATGTAACAATAGGAGTCAATATCAGTGCAATCCCCACGAAACAAGGCACCATCGACTGTGTTCAAGGCGGCCATTGGGAACATTTCGAAGACACCAAACCACCCTACATATTTTCTCCAAAAATGTGTATGGTTAGCTGCATCGAGGAAGGCGATTGCATCAAGGCCGAAAAATACTGCCCTTCTAACTTGATGAACTGGGTTTACAAAGACAGGGACAATAAGCCATATCCGAGATTCAATGTGAGTGGATTTAGGACGAAAATGAAAAATAAGAGCATCATTTTCGTCGGATCGAGCTTGGTTCGTCAACAAGTTCTGGCTTTGGTTTGGACGCTGGGGCACAATGAAGTAAAATGGGAAAAGTCAAACTCACCGACCAACTGCACTTCAAACCGCTATTGCATGGTTGATTTGATAGGCAACATTACAATTTGCTATCGTTTTATGGGGTCTATGGCAACGAGGATCTACCATGAAGGCAACTTCACTTTGGATCAGCATCTACGGGGTCAGGGCGACAGCTCGTGTTTGCTTCGTGATGGGATGCTTGCCGAGTTTGGTAAATTTGATATGGCATTCATCCAAGGTAGTATGGCGTGGTATGGTGGACTTCTGAAACAGCTGAATTCTTCATCTAGCCCATATGATTGGCTGGAAAAAATGGTACCAATAGTGTACCACGACGCTATGGACGCATTACTCACTAAGGTATCACAGCGAACGAAGACTGTTTTTGTCCTCGGGCAAATTGGGACGAATTGCACTGACAGAAGCGAGCCAGAACCATTCATTGTGGATAACCTACCGTCGTTAAATGGCTGGAATCTCGCATCAAAACTTTGGGATATTTCTTTGAGTTTGATACAGGATAAGGAGCTGAATGTCCAGGTCATCGATGCTCGGGATCCGTTGATGCAGAGTGTTCATGCCCATCCAGAGAAGGCATCTCCTCGCGACTGCTTGCATTTTTGCATGAACTCGGCCGCTATCAATATTTATCTTGACATGTATTGGGCTGAAGTGTTCTTCCAAACTTAGGAAAGGACATAGTATTAAAGTCGGTTTCAAGATGTAAATCCATTTTTATTTGTTATTCTTACAACATTTGTAATCACAATGCCTTTCGGAAGGCGATGACGTCGAGTTATACGGCGCTTTGAATTGATTTTAGTACATTCAACTATGTGGACGGTCTATCGAGAACAATGAAAAAATCTTTATCGTTTCGGCCAAACCTCCATCAACATCAACATCAAAATCGCTCTCGCAAACCACCAGCCACCAGAAATACAATGATCTTAGATATCAATGCTCATCATCCTCCTCTCCTCCTAAAAATCCGTCATGAAAAAGATCACAACTGCATTTGAAGGAATCGCGACAGTTGTGCGTGGTGTATGGGAAGCACCAAACTTCACGGTCGGTTCGATAGCGATTCCATCGACGATAGTTCATAGGAGTAGAGCACGTCTAACGCCAAAGCAGCATCGCCCCTTGATCATCATCATCGAGGCGAATAGATCTTCTGTGTGGCGCCAACGTCACCGTCTGTCGCCGTCGTATTCGGGGGCAATGTCGTCGTCGGCGGCGGCTTTGGCGGCGACGCGGATAGTGCCGATGCTATCGGTGTTTCTTAGCGCTGATGCTTCACGATTGGACCCGTCGCGAGATGGTTCAAGGCGGCGCTCGCCATGACGCCAGTACGTACGGCTCCCGGTCCAGGAACAAGGCGATTCTTTCGAACGTCTACGTACCCCGTCACATCCACGACGGTCCTACTATTCCATCGCAGATGACGACAATCGAAAAAGGAGGAATGGGACGAACACTGTCGAGGGGGGTGTAGAGGACGCGTGAAAAACTAATCTCCCGCCGATGTCCCGGCCCAACATTCCAATTTCGATCGCGTGCGTGGTGAGGCTCGCATCCCGTCCTTTCCACGCGCGTCATCGGCGGCGACAACGACGACGATCCGAGCACCCCACCCCACCCCACCCCCCCCCACCCCCTTCCCTCGGTCCTATGCCAAGGTAGTCCATCGCCAAATCGACGACGGAGGGCGAGAGGGGATCCAAAACGCGATGAAAACGACGGGAGACCGTTCGGTCACACGCGCGCGCGCGCGTCGTCCCCCGGCCCGTGTCCGCATTACGTCCGGGCGGGCGAGGGTGCAGGGCGTGTTACCATTTCTGGCTAAAATGCATAGCTACTCCCCGTCGGGTGCGTCCTTGCCGGAAGTAGATCCATCTCGCTCCGGTAGTTTTACGCTGCCGTTGGGCCTCGTCCGGCGGAATACTACGACGACGATGGCATGCCAGTTGATGACGGGCGGCATCGAAACGAATGACTACTAGGAATGTTTGCCTTCCGAGCAATTAATGATGTAAGGAGGCGGAGGAGTAACACGACGACGGACAGACGCCATGAGGATGAAAAGAGACCGCGAGCTCGTGGACACATTGATCGTGGGGGAGGCTTTTGGAGAAAGAGCCCCCGTCGAGAGGGCAGTGAACTTGTTTTGATGCCTCTTCCACCGACACTCTCGGTCCACCCACGACCAAGAGAGAGAGACAGTGACTCCGTTCCGTCCGTCCATAATAAAAACGAAACAAAGTTGACGATCAAGAGCTCACGAGAACGGTAGTTTCGATCGAACCATCCGTCCACTCTTTCAATAGCAGCATTGTTAGTATCCCCGACCGTGAATCACGAGGTAACTCTGGCATCTTCTCCCAGTTAGCCCCCCCCGGTTCATCCCCGCACCCCGTCCTCCCGATAAAAAAATCCCGCGAGATCGAAGGTAAGGATGAGCGATAGCAAGAAGTACAAGTCCGATCCCCCCGACATATCGAGGCTAAGACTCGAGGCGATCTTCCATCCGAAATTCGAGAACGAATCGCCCGATTCCGAGATACGTCGGAAGATGCTCGATGGCGTATCGTCCGGACGCGGCTACCTCGAGGCATCCCTCAAGCATTCCGGCTCGTTGTTACTGTGGAGCGGTCGACAGTGCTACTACAGCAAGAATTCGACGAATAACTCATTCTCGAAGGTGGGCGAAATCATGCTCATGCGTCACTTCGCGCGATGTTACGGAGGAGGAGATCGGGATTGGAGGGTGGAGTACGAGGAATGTTCCGAATACGTGTTTAGGACGAGGCTCACCTGCTCCTTCGAGGTCGTTACGTCCGTCCTCGGACATCACGGCTCCATACCCGATAGGGATTATCTCATATTGATATCGGTCGCGGATCGAGGGACCGGATCCGGCAGGTTCTACACCACGGCCGAATTGGTCCGATTCGCCCAGGCACATCGTCTGCCACACAACGACGCTTGGATATTCTCGTCGAGATCGGCGTGCGAATCGTTATTCCGCTCGTACGGCGAGTTGATGGAGACGGGTACGGCGACGACCGTCGTGGAATCATTGAATCGCATCGTATCGGAGATCGGGGAGGGGGGGAAATTCGCCGCGACGGTCGCGTCGCTCTATCCGCACAAGGTCTTTCAGGGGGACATCCTCGAGGGGATCGTGATTCGTTACGTGCCCCATGACATCGCGACGAACGCATTCGACGAATTGAGGGAACTCGGCACCGCGTCGAACGAGCTGCTTACGATCGTCCCTCCCTCCGCGACGGCGGACGGTACCGATATCATCCAACGGGTCGATATTCGGGCGCTCGCGAACGGTGACGATTTCGAGGATCAACTCGACAACGTGCTTCGGACCTTTCACGGACCGAACTACCGACGAATTAGCAGCTCTCGCGCTCCCGATAGTTCGTCCCCCTTGAGGGGCATCGATATGGTCAAATTGGCAAATGAAATCGTCCTCGCGTCGTCCTCTGCCGTTGGAGGCCATCCGTATGACCGAGAAACGATGGCCATTGCGAGGCTCATACATGACCTCGATCATCTCCGTATCGGCGCGGCATATAATTTGTTCGACGAGCATACATCGGACGACGAGAGATTCCTGTGCATCTTGCGCATCCATAACGATTCATCGTTCCCAAAGTACAGCTCATATCTGAAGCGGGAGGGCAAGGACGGCATGATGCTCTTTCGGGGTTTCAGCATCGAGCTGGTACCCTCGGAAGGAGATTCAATTGTTACCGACGAAGACGAGGATGTTGAAATGAGCGAATATCAGAGTGCCGAAGTAGATAGTGCAGTAAACGAGGAGAAGCTCATGCTTAAGATGAAATTTCTTCCGTACATGGTTAGGACGTTCGTCTGCCGAAACGGATTACCCACACTGATGAATGAGGGCGTGCCATCGTTTGAACAGCATGCCATCGGCCAACTAACCAAGTGGAAAGTGTCCGACGAGGCAGTGGAGAAGTGGTTGCCCTTTTTCAAGGGTTGGGGAAGGTACTGCTCGTCTCCCGTGGACGCAAACTTGCCGCCATTGACGCCAGCTAATTACTTGCATCATTATAATCGGTTTGATGAGCTATATGCTGCTGGTCAATTTCAGCCCACTCCTGATGTGGCGGATCATTCGTTCTGTGGTTTAATCGTCATCGTTGGGCACGCTAAGGATGATCTTAGGCATCTCTCCCTGGGTTTATCGTCCGAGCTCCAATGTCCGAAAATCGTTGAAGGCGTTAATCAAGTATCAGAGAAGGATTTGTTGCTGTCAAATAAAACATCGGGAGGTGGCCTGATTTGCATAGCCGAAATCGAAGAAGGACCCGCGCGCTTGCGTGGATTAGCGAAGAATCACCAGGAGGTAATCTTTATCATCGTTGTTCAAGGAGAACATGTTGATGGCATCGATGAAAAAAGGGCACAAAAGATTGAAGGCATGACCACGTCATGGAAGAAGACAAAGTGTAACCTGATGTTAGAGTTGCCAAAAGAGAGCGCGATGCAGGTAGATACCGACACTACCGTTGAATATTTGCGCACAAATGATATCGCCAAGGATGTTATGGCGAAGCTGAAAGGTTTTTGTCGCACCGCAAGCGATGAACCGGACAAGCCCCCGGGGCTCATCGTTTATTTTCCCATTATTCCAGGCTCGGGAAAATCTTCACTATGCCGAGATCTTACAGCGGATGCACTTGGTATCCGAGAAGGCAGGAAGTTGGTGACATTGGAAGGAGATCGAATAAAAGGAAAGTTTTATAGCGTCGTTACCAAGGAGCTACTAGATAAGCCGTCATCTGCTTTCATTTTGGATAAGAACGTTCCGCCCACATCTTTTCCTGCCGTGCACAATTTATGCGTTGAGAGCAAGTCCATCGCGTTGCCCGTACTTCCCAAGTGCATGGCAGACACTTACGTCGGTCGTGGGGAATCTGCGGATGTTTATCCTTTTTCGCTACAATTCTTGGCAGTGTGCATGTCTCGTGTGTTAAATCGCAAGCCTGGTACTCACGCTGGAAAACTTGATACGGCAACAGAGAATGCATGCATGATAGTCGTGAAATTCTATTGTTTCTATCGTCATCTTACTGCTGCTCGGTTGACGCAAAAGCTGCGGTTTGTCGGCTATCAAGGAGAGGCCGTTTTCATTCCATTCTTCAGAGAAGACACGTTGCCAGAACTGCCAACTGATCTCAAGCAGGCGTTAGAAGATGCTGTAGATATACAAACTTGCGAGGATAAAAAGATATCCAAAGCTGACAAAAATGTAATGGCTGCTATGGATGAAAGGCTCCGATCATCCATCAGAAGTCATCAAAGTTATATTGACAGCCTTACAGTACCAGTAGAGGAGTCGAGATCAATTTTCGTCACAGAAGTGTCAAAAGCCATTGCTTCCCTTCCTGACAAAGTGGGAATGGAACTAAAACAGGCCGGATCAATACAGATTGTGTCTTTGGACTTCGAATCTGCTGTTGTAAATGCAGAAATTGAGAGGCTGAGACAGAGATTTTCCAACATTGACGAATATTTTACCCAGCGTGAGGCACACAAAAATACAGACCAGGACGATGAGAGCAAGGACAGATTCATTACTTCCCTGCATTGTACCTTTGCACACGCCTCTCGAGTGCCACAAACAACCATGTTGGCATCATTTCAGCATCTCATTGGCTCGACGGCTGAGATGAAAGCGACGGCATTGTTATTCAACGAGAAATTAGCTGCACTTGAACTGGAGGTGCCAAACTGCGAAACCATCCCGAGGCCTGAGAATTCGTTTCCTCATATTACAATATGGTGCGCCGCTGATTCAAAGGCGTATGAATCCAATGATTTGCCAGAAATGGTGAAATGTAACAAAGCGACGAGGGTTGCTTTTGGAGAAGGTGATGTCATGACAGGAGTATTCAGCTTTTGGTACTACCCAGTTGACTAAAGCTGTAAGTAGTTTACTGCCATGGCACCAAGACTTCTCTTGAGCAATGCTTGTGTGGTGTCTCTTCTTTTGCAGGTTGTGCAACGCATTCTTCACACTCTCTCAACACAATAGATGCTACTAAACCGGATCTAATCAACAATTGACCTATCAAATTATGTGTTAAGAGCCATAACATATTAGTAAATTGTCGCTCTTATAATTAATGAAGGGATGCGGTGCGACAATTGTTGTTGGGTATAATTAGATCAGACGATTATTCTCATTTATCGCGTCCAATATCTCTAGCAAATTACGAATGCCTTTGAGATATCCTTCATCGGCTCCCGTCTGTCGACAGACATGTGCGAAATCGATCATCTTCACGACGGGTTCGTTGCTCGTCTGATGAGTAATTACGTTATCGTCGTGACAACTACCTTCGTACGCAATCAGAATACTGCTGGCGTAAAACGATAAGGAAGAGTTTTCCTTCTCGAACCAATCGTGTATTTGTGTCAATTGATCGACGACACGAGAGAGTACACGGCAGTTAGTAGTCCCCCGCGCTGCTTCGTCACACAGGAAAAAAGTGGCCAAAGCTCGTGTCACGTCATCCCTCGTCTTAAGGCCGATTCCGAAGCTTTTATCCCAGTACTTGTACTTCCCGTCATCCGAATGCACGCCCATGCCGACGATGCGAAAACCGAACTCAACCTGTTGCGGGTACTTCGCCGCCTCGCTCGTTTGCTTCGAGAGCGGCGCGGTCGGCTCAAACGTGCGAGTGCCCATCTTGATATCGATGATGTTCGGTTGGCTGAAGGGGGCGGTGAGATTTTGAAGCATGAGATGGGGCCTCCTCATCAACGATCGCTGACGCGCTGGCGTCGTCGTCGTACTCGTCTTCGACGACTGCCACGACGAAGCATCCACGTCGTCCCGTCCCAAAGCCAACGAATCCACCAACCCGAAATACGGCGATGTAAACGGACGCAGAAGCCTCAACGACTTGAGCTCGTCGATCAGCTCGTTCCACGTCATCTCGCACGCTCTCACGGCGCGGACGATGTCGCGGTCTCCCGCGCAATGCCACGCGTGTAGGGCAACATAATCGAGATAATATCGGCATAGGTCGGACATCGTCGATACGTCCCTCGCGTGGGCGCGACGACGACGACGACGGCCGATCCGACGATGATGACCGGTGCACGGATAGCGACAGGTGCGTCTTAGCGATTCCGTCGCGCGGGACGATGGTTCACGATGATGTTGGTCGTTGACGTGGTTCGATCCGTCATTCTCAGCGAGGGAAAGTAAATAACGAAGCGCGGGCCGCCGCCGCCGGCGGCGTCGACCATCGCAAGAAGAAACGCCGCCGCAATCGCGTCGACCATTATGATTGTTCCGGTCGTCATCTCGTCCATTCTTCGGTGGCACCTCCGGTGACGATGCGATATCATCATCCTCGTGACGAATGCCTAGATCCGACGGCAGCGTCATAGAGAAGTGCATCGCCTCGTAGAAGGCGACCTCACGCACGCCTCGATATTTCTTCGTATCGTCCTCTTCCTCGTCCTTCTTCACCTCCTTCCCGTCCATCCCCTTGCCCCCTCCCCTCATCAACGATACCCCCCGATATTCGTCAACGGAATCGTCGTGCGCGTCATCGTATTCACCACCCCCCCCCTCCGCCAACTTCAGCGGTTTCAGGACGTAACGATCCATGAACGATAACACCGGACTCTTGTGTTCGGCAATCCCCCCCACCTGCTTCGACATGAATCTCGTCGTATTACCCAATCTCGTCATTTTCGATCCCGTCGTCGTACATGACGAAGAATTCGAAGTCGTCGCGTCCATTTCCCCGATGAATTCGTCGTCGTCCATCACGGAGCTGCTCATATCGTACATCCGGACGGAGACGTCATCGCCTCGACTCTTCGTCGTCGTCATCGTGGTATTCGACGCGTCGACGCCATCAAGAATGGACGATAGGGTCGTGCGTCCCCTCTCGATGGCGCAATGCAATACCGAGGAGCGAAAATCGACGTCGGAACAGTCCAACTTTTTTTGGAGGAACGAAGAGGAAACGAGCCGACGGGACGCGCACCGCAACGTGGGTGGGATGTGCGATGGGCGAAAGGGGGGAAGGGAAAAAGGGCGGCGCGTGAGTCGAACGCGTCGTTAGAGGTGCCCGACAAATGAATAAATCGGCGTACAAATATGGGAACGACGGGAACGGCGCGGCGCGGCGAAACGCCGAGACGATGATGAAACTGGAAAGTTGGAAAGCATGCAGGCGCGGGGGCTAGCGCGCGGTTGGTGTGTGTGTGTGTGTGTGTGTGTGTGTGTGGGCGTGTTGGATGATTCTCTCCCGACCAACAACCTCTCACCATCGGTCGACCATCACCCCTCCACGCGCGATTTATATCGTCTCGCATGCGACATGCGACGATCCTCGCCCTCCTCCTCGTCGACAGTAGCGTGAGGAGGAGGACCATGACACCGGCGATTATCACCATTGCGGTCGTTCCGCCTCCTACGGAGGTCACCAGCGGAGCGGGGGGCACGATTAAGGAATGCGAATACGACCCCCCGGGGCGAGTGGAGGGGGATTCGTCGATGCATTCCTCCTCCTCCCCCGCGCTCGCGGAGGATGCGTCGAATGCGGTCCGACCGATGGCATTCGCGGTCATCTCGTTGGTGTTCACAGTAAAAAATTCAGCGAAGTGAATAGATCGGCGAAGTGAGTCCCAGACTGCATGCACTATTGAGCAGATAGTACGACACAAAAATATGATTCCTACATACGTATCAGGGGGACACCACACTCTACGACTAAACTCTACGTACCCACTTCGTCCCCATTCCTCTGTCCGGTCCCAATTCCCACTTCTCACCCTTTTTGCTGTGGCTGTCAGCTCACCATTTTTTTATCCGAACTACTCTGATTTTATTGTTCAGTGTGCGCACCACTCATCACTCCCGACGTGATGACCTCCAACCACAGCACCGAGATCGAGTCCGCCATCGCATCATCGGACGAAGCCGATGTCGAAGCTCCCGTGGACGATGAACTCGTCAATGTGTCGTCCAAACGCGCAGTCCTTCGTAAGCTGTCGACCTTTTCGAAGAAATACGATACGAATGGCGATGGGACTTTGGACGAGGCCGAAAGGGCGATGCGCGATATGGATGACTCGAAGAGGGGATATCTCACGAACGAAAAAGTTTACGCGATGATGCAAGAGCATCTGCAGATTCAGAGTCAGTTGTTCCGCGCGAGGCGCATAATGTTCGCGTAAGTGTCGATTCCATCGCGGATACATTGTATCATCCTCTTTGCACAGCAAGACGATGGATCGTCTAATTTGTTCCTCAACCGAAATGTATTCCCCTTCGGCTCGAAGTCTCCTGGCACTTGTGGGCTTCCTTGCCATATCGAATCTCGGAACGTCCTTCGTCGCGACGTCCATCGTGAAAGACACTACCACCTCGTCCAACGGTGAACTAACCGACAAGCACACTCACGAGGCGCTTAGTACCCGGACGTCCGCTGAATCGATCGAATTCGTGCGAACAGTTATCACGCCCACCGGTGGGCGAAAACTTTGCACCGCCGAGATGGGCGACGTCGATGATGATTGCGAAACGAAATCATTCCTCACAATTAGCAACGTAATGTGTAAGAATATGATAAGCCACTGTTTCAGGGGGAACACGGTCGATCTGAAACGCACTTGGAAGAATGGGGATGTATCATATATCAATATATGCCCCTTCAAGAGTGGTACAATCAGCAAGACTGGCCAATCTAGATTGAAGAACAGCGAGGGCAAGTCGTTACTCTTTGAGGATTTAGTGACCTACTGCACCATTAGCGGAGACGTGGTGGCTCAGGAGCTAGGAGAAATATGTGGCGTAGCTGGCGATTGCGCTAGCTTAAATTGCATGAGGAACGCCACTCGTATTGACGATTGCGAAGAACATTGTGAGAGGTTACGTTTTGCTCCAAGCAGGTTGCCCCTTTGTAAGGCGAACTGCGATTACCCGACATGTCATCCCCCCCCTTTGTCGAACATCGATTTTGTTTGAATTGCACAAGATATGTAGGCAATAGATCAATAGATAGAGTAGAATTAAACGAACACGAACAAAAATCGAGTCGCTGACAGTCATTGCGAGGGAGAAATGTCAAGTTACATGTGGGCACTTTTTCCCACAGTGAACATAGAGTCGATGGCGTTTCGTTCTTCCTTGCTGCAGATTTGATCCCACCGTTGCCTCATTCTTTCTTGCTCCACAAAGAGCTTGGCGATATTTTTGCTGTCTAGATCAATTTCAAACCTCTCCTGAAAACCGCATGATGCCTCCATCTCATGCAATGATTGAAGAATGCTTTCATTCTTTAGCTTCAGTGTCAAAGTCGCCCTTGTACTGCATTCTCCGCAGTAGCTGTTTTCGCTGCGTAAATACATCTCAAGTATAAGGTGATCCTCGCAAAAAGATGCTTCGCATGTAGGACAAAATTTCACAGCACACCCAGTGGCATTGTCTACTGTGCAATCACTGCAATTCATACGATAACATCCCTGACTTTCACAATGAATGGAAGGGGAGCACTCCTGACAACAAGTATCGTCGCACAAGTCGCACCAAAAGACTGGACAGCAATCATCACAGAGAGCCCTATCGCACACCCCACACGTTGACGTGTCGATGCATGTCTCGCAAGCAGTTCTGAAACACATATCGCACGTCATCGTTGGGTTGCAATCCATGCAATAGGTCAATTCACAGGACTCGCAAATATACGGAGTCATGTCGTCGCTATGTTCTTCGCAATACTGATCTTTGCATGCGTAGCAACTGGATCGTTGGATACCGTAGCCCCCAGGAGAACTAGGAATCCAGGGAGTGCCATGAAGGCTTGGACCAAATGGTGGATTCGTGCAGGAGGAGCAAACTAGCTCACTGCGGTTCAAAAATCTATTGTATCTGACAAAGAATTGGCTGAGCAGAGGGCTTTTCATTAGTCGCCACTTTTTTGGAAAGGTCAGATGCCTCAACGCGCATCTCTCGTCGTCAATAATGCTGTCGAGAATCGGGATGACTGTCGCTTCCTTGAGTAATGGTAACAGGATAGCGGTTGGAGAAAAATCTTCCTCTTTGCCGACAACTGGGCTCAGATCTAACTGTTCTAATACTCTTGATCCCCGAAGAGGCTCTAAACCATGACCAAGAATAGTAATGCATCCTTTCAATTTGAACACCTTGATCTTATTGATCGCGTCTGTGCAGACAAGTACGCCGCCGATGTCTACATCGGATAATTTATTCGCTAGCGCGTTGTCAATGTCCATGAAGTCGAGAGTGTCCCACTCATATGATTGCTTCAGCTGATAATTGAATTTGACCTTGTCCATGGGCCTTGCCGCGATCATCACCCTGCTCGCTTCCGATGGTCGTTTTCGCCATTTGGATTCGCCCCACGACTTAGAAGATGCCGTCATCGCAACAGCGACCAACGCGCGCTCCGTCTTCGTCAGGAACTGCGCCACGGACGCGAGGACTGTATCGGGGAAACCGATGAGCTCGTCTCCGTTGGCCGTCGGTACGAGCGTCAGGTTGAAGGATTTGTCGTCGTACATGCTAATCCTTCCGAACATGCCACCGAATCGCGTCTTTTCCTTCGAATTGGATCGGGCCATCCTGGCCTTGAGCTCCCGTATCGCAGCCCTGACATCCCTATTCGTGCCATCGATCGCGAGTGCCGCGTTGAGATCGGCCCTCGCGTCCTCGTATTTGTCGAGGTGCATATTCGCCAATCCACGTCGATATACCACCTTGATATTCGTCCTAAGCTCATTCGAAAACTTGTCGAGGATCTTGCTGCAGCAGAAGATTACGTCATTCCATGACTTTTCTTTCACGAAGCACAGGGCGGCATTGCCCCAGCATTTGATGTAGATTTCGGCCTCGACGTCTGAGAGTTTTCGACTTGTCGTGCGTTCCACGAGCTCAGCGGCGCCAGCGTACAGATTCACGGCGGCGGGGTAATTCCCTAGAATGAATTCTTTCGTGCCCTCTTCCCTCCTCCTAACTGCCTCTTCCATCACTGGGCTCGAAAGAGCGAATCGCGGAACGTTATTCCATTTATTTCTCACGATGTTGAGTGTAAGGATCCTCGACGATGACGATGGCAAAAAGAAAAAAATCATCAGGCCAATGATTTCACGTGCCACTCACTACTGCTGTGCGCCGGCGTCCCCGCTATCATTCCCGCTCCTTGAATTTGCATACCAATCATCATCGGGAAGAACGGCCCTGCGGTTTTTACGATGCAAAATAAACAACGCGAGTGAGGGGTATGTTTCAAGACCACGCATGCGGGAGGAGATGGCGGAGTTAGGAAACGACGACTACGACATCAGGGCATTGGAGCGTCGGTACGACGAGACATTTATTTTTTATTTTTCAAGACATCCTCCTCACCACTTGGGGACATGTTGCAATGTTTATTCGGGCACGGATGCGGGCCGACGATGACGGCGGCGGCGGCGGGGGACGCTCGCGATTTCGAATCATCACCAGGGTTGGGTTCGCTCTTCCTCGCTTGAGGGCCCTGTGCCTGGGAGGAAATTTCCTGGAACGGCTCCATTGAGGCGATGCATCGAAGCGGACAATGACAACACCCACAGGCTTCCGCTTCGAGGGGTAGATACAAGTATGGGGTATGTACCCACGTACGTACGAACGGCAAACGATGGGCATCAGTACGATCATGTACGAAGTAGTACTATGACACTCTTTACGATACTATACACACGAAAAAAAATGATGAAACGGGACACAGGCGAGTCACGGATCCAAGGCTTTCGATTGCCCTTCGAAAGGCCGCCGAGCGAGGCGTTGTGGATCAGCAACGAAGATAAGAAGATGATGTAGGCTGGAGAGTAACCATACTGCCCGATACGCACTTCACCATCCATTGATACCCATCCACCCCCCAACATATTGTTATCCCTCCCCTCCCCCCCCCCCTTGACGACTCAACCATGACCGCCATGGCGATGCCCCTATCGTCGATGATGGGGTCCATCATCAATAACAACGGCAACGGCAACGGCAACGTCGACTCGTCCACGCCTATCGCCACCGCGTCCGGACTGCTGGCACTGCTCTCCGAGCCTGATCCGTCCCTCGTACGACACGCGTTGAAACGCCTACTGTCGGTGGTGGATACTCTGTGGCACGAAGTCGCTGAGGCATTGCCGGACCTCGAGGCCATCGCCGAGGGCGGTGAGGTCGTCGTCGTCGCCGTACCCGACGACGATGCGAATGATGACATCATGGACGACGTCGACGTCTCCCCCCCCGTCAACGTTACGACATACGACGAGTCGACTCGACGCATCGCCGCGGCGTTGGCATCGCGCGTGTTCTTTCACCTCGAGGAGCCGCGACAGGCGCTGCGACTTGCCCTAGAGAGCGGCGACGAGCACTTCGACGTTTTGCGTCCCGCGTCGGGGGATGCCGCTTACGTGGAAAAATTGGTGGGAACCGCCATAGGCGTATACGTGACGAGGAAGAGGAGGGAGTTCGATGGCGACGATGGGGAAATGACTCGGGGTGGGAGAGGGAAGGCCGTCGTTGGGGAGAAGGGGGGGGAGGAGGAGGACCACGACGACGACGATGAGCTCGACATGACCAAGCTTGGGAAGGTGGTGCAGCTCATGTTCCAACGCTGTTATCGCGACGGATCCTACGGACACGCTCTCGGCGTGGCATTCGAGAGCCGCGAGTGCGATCGCGTCGAGGAGGTACTGAACGAACTATCCTCGTCGTGCGCATCGGGAAGTATCGACGCGTCATCGGTCGTCGCGGTATTGAGGCGCGCGATGGACACCGCGCACGACCTGGTATCGTCGAAGGCCTTCCGCGCGAGGGCGCTCGGTTCGATATCCAAATCCCTCGACTCCGTCTTCCGTGGCGATCTCGGCGGGGTCGACGTAGACGCGATCGCGAGGAGGAACGCGGCGTGCGCGTTGGTCATGTGCCATCAGCTACTCGACGATGCTTGTGCCGTCGGATCGATCATCACTCGCCTGATCGACGATGGCGACGATTCGTCCCTCCTTGGACTGCAGGTGTGTTTTGATATCGTAGATTCGGGAGATCGGGCGTTCATATCCGAGGTGGCGTCTTGCCTACCGGAGCGCGGAGTGGGGGAGATGTCGTCGTCGTC
This sequence comes from Cyclostephanos invisitatus, assembly GCA_036939675.1. Lineage (NCBI taxonomy): Eukaryota > Bacillariophyta > Thalassiosirophyceae > Thalassiosirales > Thalassiosiraceae > Cyclostephanos > Cyclostephanos invisitatus. The sequence goes on along the minus strand of JALLBA010000308.1, from coordinate 5,421 downwards.
GTCCGATGCCGCCGTCGACGTGGTGATCGACGGTTCGTCTTCCGCGGGGGTGGTGGTGGATGGGGAGGTGGAGGTCGACTCCGATGGCAACGCCGCGTCCCCTCCCGGCATCGCCGACGAACGGGGCGTGGAGGTGGAGACGACTGCGGGGGGGACCGCGAATGGATCGGGAGCTGCCGTGGTAGTCCGATCCGACTCGACCTGGACTCACTTCGTTAACGCACGACGCGTACTCATCGGCGGATTCACGTCGGAGCTATCGTTATCCTTCCTCTACAAGAATTCGAATTCCGACCCGCGCATCATGTCCAATCTCAAGAGGTATCTCGAGGAGCGTACGATGAGTCGCAATTCCGTGTTGCACAACTGCGCGGTGACGGCGCACGGTTACCTGAATGCCGGTACCACGAACGACGAATTCCTTAGGGACAATTTGGATTGGATGAAGAAGGCTAGCAACTGGTGCGTTCTCAATTCTTTTTAGTTACTTGTGCTTTGTTTTTTTTGCCTTGACGGCATTGCGGGCGGGATGTCCGTTCGCTCGAATCGCCCTCTCACAAACTCTCCTCGCTCTGCTATCCGAACTCTCCTCACTCTGCTATCGTACTCGTTCCGACAGGGCCAAGTTCTCCGCCACCGCATCAATGGGCGTCATCCACGCCGGTCACACCACAGAAGCAATGACGTTGCTCGAGCCCTATCTACCCCCATCGGCCCCCGCCGACGATCCCAACGCGGCCGCTCCCACGGTCAGTGCCACGGGGGGATACGCCGAGGGCGGATCGCTCTACGCCCTCGGCCTAATCCACGGAAGTCACGCCGGTTCCTCGACCTCCAAGAGGTTAGAGTCTAGCCAGTTCCTACGCAATCATTTGCGCAACTCGCACGCCAACGAGGTTATTTCACACGGGGCCGCGCTGGGGGTGGGGTTGACGAGCTTCGGCTCGGGAGATTTGGAAGTCGTGAATGAGCTCAAGGAACTGCTCTACACGGATTCGGCCGTGGCGGGCGAGGCGGCAAGCATCGCCATTGGGATGGTCCTTGTCGGCAGCGGCGCGGGGAACGCGTCGTCGTCCTCGCCCCTGAACGAGGATCTCGGAGAGATCGTGGCCGAGTTGCGCAATTACTCCCGTGAGACCCATCACGAGAAGATCATTCGGGGCATCGCGATGTGCCTAGCCCTCGTTAACTTCGGACAGGAGGAGAATGCCGACGCCACAATCGAGGAGATGCGTTCCGATCGCGATCCCATCATCCGGTATGGCGCGATGTACGGTCTGGCACTTGCGTACTGCGGCACCGGCTCAAACAAGGCAATACGCATCCTCCTCCATACTGCTGTGAGTGACGTGAGCGACGACGTCAGGATGGCGAGCGTTATCGGTTTGGCGTTGGTGTTGCACAAGACTCCCAAGCGTGTGCCCGAATTAGTCCGTCTCTTGCTTGAGAGCTTCAACCCCCACGTGCGATACGCGAGCTGTATGGCCGTAGGCATCGCCATGGCGGGGTCCGGAGATGCAGAGAGCGTGGCGCTGTTGGAGCCAATGCTCACCGACATGGCTGATCATGTTAGACAGGGCGCGCTCTTGGGAACGGCGATGATCTACACGCAGCAGAGCGATACTTGTAACCATCGCAAGATCAAGACGTTCCGCGACAAGCTGGCATCTCTCATCAGCGACAAACATCAGACCACACTGACGAAGATGGGTGCCATCCTCTCCACGGGTCTTCTCGACGTCGGCGGGCGAAACTGTGCCCTGTCGCTCAGCTCGCGGAACGGCTTCACGAAGATGACGAGCGCCGCGGGCCTCGTCCTTTGGCTCCAACACTGGCATTGGTACCCCCTCATGCACATGCTGAGCCTCGCCATCACGCCTAGCGTCACCGTGGGTCTGAATAAGGATTTTAAATACCCCAAGAAATTTGAGATTGTGTGCAACTCTAAGCAAAGTGCATTTGCATACCCCAAGAAACTGGAAGAGAAGAAGGAGGAGAAGAAGAAACGGGTAGAGACAGTGACACTATCGACCACGGCGAAGAATAACGCGCGAATGGCGAGGAAACGTGCCAAGGAGGATTCAGAGCCTGGCGAAGTTGGTGACGTGACCATGGAAGTGGACAAGAAGGATGAGGAGTCGATAGAAATAGTTAAGGAAAAGACCGACAGCATGGACGTGGACGGCGACGAAGCCGAGAAGGTCGCGACTTCGGAGGAAAACAAACCGAAGAAGAAGCGCGAGCCGGAACCAACCTCTTTCTGCATCTCCAATCCCGCCCGCATCACAGCAGTCCAGGCGAACTCGTGCACCTTCGACCTTAACCAGCGCTACCGTCCCATTCGGCCGGAGGAGAAGCCCTACGGTGTCATCATGCTAACGGATTCGACGCCTGGAGAGGAGGAAGACGTGGGCGCGGTGAAAACTCCCGCCCAAGAGGATGAAGCCGATCCTCCAGAACCGTTCGAATGGACCCCCCCGGGACACCCCGACCATCCCGATACTGCGGTCGATGTAGAGGGTGCCGCTGCGCCGGCAGATGGGGATGCTGCCGCGTAGAGCCTAGCGGTATGAAATCGAGTAGGAACATCTCACTCGTAAGAATTAAGCGTTGGTCTAAAAATAATATGATACCCAGTTCAAATGCCAATTTTCATTTTTTAAAGTGTTTGGGAATATCTAATGAACGAATCACCCACCACTTATGTCCAGCAATCCCCCCTAATTTATCTACACCTTGTCATTCCCCACATGAAACCCGCTTACGTAACAGTCCAACCGGTTCCTCCGACACAACACGATAGTAGAGCATTGTCATCATGGGAAGGCTCGACTTTCGATGGCCAATCAAAAATTCCATGGTAGGCTCGCGCCAGGAGCAAGGTCTTGGCGTCGTCTCCCCGTCGAGCGAAGAGCTGTATGCCCAGGGGCAGGCCGTTCGGGCCGAAACCCGCCGGGATGGCAGTACACGGCAGCCCACCGAGCGAAACGGGGACGCAAACCTGCATCCATCTGTGGTACGTGTCCATTTGCGCCCCGCCGACGACATTCGGCCACTTCCATTCCTTGGGGAAGGGAAAAAGCTGAGCACTCGGCAACGCGAGGACGTCGTATTTGCCGAAGAGGGCGTCCAGGCGTTCGGCATACTCGCGACATACACCGTTGGCCCGCGATAGCTCCTCGTCGGATACGCGCATACCCTGCTCGATTTCCCACCGTAGCTCCTCCTTAATCGGAGATGTATCGCCGAGGAAAGCATCCATGTTGGTGGACTTCGAGAAGAGTGAGGCCATCGTGCCATATCGTATGCAATTCCAACTATCCCAGAGTTGGTCCAGCGGAAATATCTCCTCGATTATGACGTCGACGACGACGCCCCTATCCTCCAATCGCCGCAGCGCTATACGACACACGTCGTTCACCCCGTCTTCCAATGGCAAACGTCGACCCCAATCTCCTAGCCATCCAATGCGCAATTTTCCCGGATCGAATTCTTCGTCGCGTAATACGAGACTCGAATCGAAGTTATCCCTCCCCCCCGCCATGGTCTCCAATAGCATCGCGCAGTCCATGGGCGTCCTCGCCATCGGTCCCGAAGTGGACGTGGGGTACGGCAGCGGGTTCCTCGAGTAAGCCGGTCCGCTCCCCCGTATCATCCCCGCGGTCGGTCGATGGGAATATATATTATTCCATCCGGCCGGATTCCGCAACGATCCCATCATGTCGGTACCGTCCGCGAAACAGAGCATCCGCGTCGATACCGCCACGGCCGCACCCCCGCTGCTCCCGCCCGCGCTCATTCTCAAATCGAACGGATTCGACGTCGTTCCCCACATATCGTTGTACGTGTGACTTCCCAATCCGTATTCGGGCGCATTCGTTTTGCCCACGATTATCGCGCCAGCCTTTTTCATTTTCGATACGTGATGGTCGTCGAAATTCGGCACGAAGTTCGCGGACAGTCGACTCCCTCCCATGGTCGTGGGTATCCCCCTGACGTTGGACACGTCCTTGATCGCTGTGGGTATGCCGTGGAGCCAACCCCGACGACGATCGGGCGCGACGTCGTCCGCGCGTCGCGCCTCGACCATCAGTTCCTCCCCGTCCCGGAGGAGTATTATCGCATTGCATCGCGGATTGACGTCGTTTATGCGATTCAACGTCGCGCGCATCAATTCGGAACAGGAGATTCGTTTCGATGCGATGGCGCGTGAGAGTGATATGGCGTCGAGGTTCAATATGTCATCCGCGACATTCGTCCCTCCCGACGACGACGGACATGCGAAGCAGCATCCATCCAGGATGGTACGTGCCGCGATGAGTTCGAGGACGAGGAGCCATGCCAAGAATGTTAGCCGAGAGAATGATGACCGTGGCATTGACCGGCTAACCGATGACGATCGCTATCCAAATAAAGCACAATCATATTGGGTGACTGACTCCCAAAATTCGTCTAAATTTTAGACCCATCCAAAATTCGACTAAATATTCGGCTGTCTAAACTGTTGTACGTACTGTGGAGTTGGTAGATTAGCTCAGACGGAGACCACTCGGCTCCACACTCCACAAGTTCAGAGTGTCTCCCAGCTGCCATGGTCCTCACGTTGACTGACGCTAAGAAGCGTCGCATTAAGAGGGTGTCCCTGGCCCTTCTTCTTCTGCTGTATCACAATAGTTTGCGCAATCGGTCGCGCCTTCTCCGCCAATCGGTAGTTCAAGCGAATGAAGCACCTTGGCAAAGACTATTCCTTCACGGTGACAGCTCGTCGTTCCTGCATATGACAGGATTAACTCGAGAAGCGTTTAGGTCCCTTCTAGACTACCTGTTTGACCTGGACTTCATTGCCCGCCGTCGCCGTCGCCTTAATAAAATGCTGAGAAAGGTGGTGAAGAAACTGCAGAATCATTCATTTGCTCAGGTTAGTTTTCCAGACGAGCATAAGATGAGGGAATATGCTGATATGGTGCAACTACAAGAGCCCGAAGTTGACGACATCATTGGATTCATGGATGGTGTTTCTTTTTCCTCTGAATACACAGACGAGCGAATAGGCCAGAACGCTTTTTATTGTGGATATGATTGCGACACAACGGTTAATAACGTCTTTGCATTTGGTCCAGATGGTAAGGTATTTTTTGCTGCCATCAATTTTCCTGGGAGTTGGGAGAATGGTGCATTGACGGCACGTTTTTTGGCTCATATTAAAATACGCATTGGTTCGTACAAAATATGTGTTAATCAAGGCTTTCCACGAAGTGGGGATGCTTACGGAACCCTTGTAGAGCCGGTGATGAAACGCGCAGCTAGATGGCTACACCGTGACGCTAGGTTGGAAATTACTCCTCGGGGTAACAAAATTTGTTCCACTCAAAATTCGTTACCCCGGGGTAATTACCCCAATTACCCCGTTACCCCGAATTA
>JALLBA010000307.1:0-40992 GCA_036939675.1 Cyclostephanos invisitatus | reverse complement strand
GAATGGCGGATTGATCCACCATCATGCCACAACCACCATAATTGTTAGTGTCGAATTTAGGAAGCTCGCCAGGGCCAAACTCCTAGGTAACAGCTTGGCTACAAATGATGTTTGAGGCCCCAGATCTATTCAGAATGGTTCCCACATCCACTTCACGCACAAGGTGTTTGAGAGCATGCATATACCACGTGCCGCTTGAGTGGATCAGTCATCAAAGCTGATGACACTTGTTAAGGAGGAGCAGAGGGAGGCAGATCATGCAATTCACCCACACTGGCGTAATTGTAGACTCCATGTTTCACCTTCCTGCCATCTTCTACTCCCGATAGACTTCTTCTTGCGGGTTAGACCTTTATGTGAACGATTAGGCTTCCGCTTAGCCTCAAGCTCAAGCTCTGACAATGGCCAAAAATTTGTTTGTGAGGAGGGAGGGGTGGGCGGTTCTAGAAGTTTATTTGAGGGGGGGGGGGAGGCAGAAGAGATGAGGATTGACTTGGGAGATGCACGACAGAGTTGGACGACATGACAATCAGCAATAAATAATCAAACAATTGCAACAGAAAATAGAAATGGGGCGATTCCTTACAAGATGGGAGCGCGAGGGATGGCGGAAAATATTCGTTGGAGGGGGGGGGGTTAGGCATGTGGGGGGAGTTTGTGATGATATGGCAATCGGGGCAGGCAGCAGATTATTATTGTTGTTGTCATGCAAACATGAGGATTATTAGCCTTGTGCATACAATATTATCGGGGGGGGGGGGGGCTCACTAGCAAGAAATCCTGTGACGGTAAAACATCACCAAGGATTTTTTTGATGTTTTAACTTCACAGTTATTAGTAGATCCATTGCGGGGGGGCACAAATATCCTCCCACCAGGATCAACAAATTTAGTGTTGAATTGGATTGCATTAAGAAAGGGGCGCATGATCAGAAATCTTGAAATTGGCAAGACCAATTTTTGAGAGTGCGGTCTTGCCATATCACCACCCAAATATTCGAAGTTCTGCATGAGCAGAATTTTTGAAAAAGAAAAACTGACGGGAACTCTTGTGCTGGAGCCCCTAACTTGCTGAGTGAGCTCATGATCAACAAGTAAGACTGATAAATCTAAAACATGACATTTACTATTTTGGTGGGAGCCAAAACTCCAACCGGACAGACCAAACCTGAAAAAAGGTCGTTTCGAGAAAATCGATTTTTTTGTCCACACTGATAAGCATGAATCGGAGCATCATCGAGTGCAGATAAGCATAAAAAGTAGTACCATCATTTTCAGTACCTTCACTCTGGTGCTGCATTATTTTGTCCGTGAATCTACACAATTCATGCACTGATAGTGCCTTTTCCTATGTTTGTAGATGGGTCTTTTTGCGTGCACAACAGGTTAGTTGTGCCGGTATTACAGTACTTCTACAGTACATTATTTTATTTCTTGGAGTTTTTGGCATGGAGCAACAAGCCGAATTTCCCCCACAGCGATTTCTGACAAAATTCTTTCTAACAGCAAGAAAAACAAGACAAAAATGATGGGTTGGCTTAAAAATGGACCCAACAAGTTGCTAACCAAGATTTCGCCTGTCAAATGTTCCCGCCAAAAATCTGATGTCATGTTTTAGATTTACCATTAAGCTGAAACTTCTGAAGCACAGAGTAACGTTTGCGGATGAGTCCAGACTTGCCGCCAATCTTTTGGTGGACACACGTACGGGGCATTCGAGTGGATTTTTGACTGGATTGCCAGAGAGTGGATTGTGGAGAGATGAAGGAGGGATGTGAGGTGCATGTTCGGGTGTGGCTGACGCGTGCCGCCTTTTCCAATTGACTTGAATTGAATGTTACATCGTAGGAATGTAATAAGAGGATTTCATGTAGACCCCAGAGCCAATTTTTCTATATTCGACATTTAATTCCTGCATTACCGTGGTATGTCATTCCTGTTTCCCACACGAAAATCTATTTTATGGATTTAGACTTTTGGCTGGAACATTTAGTGTGTCTTATGCCCTGACTAATACGGTAGCCCTCTTTTGCCAATCTGACTGCTACACTGTTTGGTCATAGTTCCATTGGGGTATGAAGACTCCAGTATGGTGAAAAAGGTCTATGGAGTATCATTAGTTAACCTCATTTCATACGTTGTAATGTAATGAAGTGTTCTCTGGAAGGCATTGGGTGCCCCCTCATTCAAGAGAGTATTGTAGGGGAATCAGTACAAAGTGTTGTCCCCAAATTTTATGTTCACCTCTCCTCCTCTCTCCAGTTTCCCCCCCAAATATTTCCTCATAGTGGCTTCATTTACACTGCACATGTCTATTCAAATATTTTAGCCAAGGAATCCCCAATCCCAATATCTGGGAGTGATGTGATCATCTATGGTGTGGTAATGGATGCTGCTCCTGGTTCAAAGACTTTCAAGTTTGAGTCTTAGCACCGAAGATAAAACACAGAGAAAGTGTTGTTAGATTGGGACGGAAAATTTTCATCAGAATCAGAAGAGAAGCACATGTCATGCTTGTTGTTATTGACAGAGAACCAAAAATTAGTTTTGGTATCCATCAATCCAGTAGCTTATTGACAACAAAAAAGCAAGACCTGCATTCTGACAATTCCTTGATGGCTACACTTCATTTGAGTCAATAGAACTTACACTAATCTCCTGCCATCAGTGATGAACCTGTTTTGTTATGGCTTGAAGAAAGGGAGTCATCATGAACACTCAGTCTTGGTTTGAAATTGATTCCCACGTTGGGAAAAGTCCTTCGTCCCACGTCCAAGAGAAGATGCCGTCCACTTTTTTATTGCTCTCCCTCCTGCTATGTTTTTCCGATTTTCCCAACGGCGGTTTTCTTCATCCCCCGCAAAGGACGGCGGATCCGGCGTGAACATTAGCCGTGGCGTCGACTGCAACGGAACGGCATCGTCGTCCCGGTCCTCCTCAGTGTTGTCACAAACATATGTTAATCTAGATATATCCAGCATTTCCGTCGCCGAGTTGCAGCAGCGTGAGCCAGAGCCCAAACAGCAGCTCAAGCCCATCTTTCAGGGCGCATCAAGTGGACGGGCCCACGTCTTTGCCGACGATGACACGTTGCGGAATCCCCTGTCGTGTCAAAAGAAAACACAAGAGCCCGGCCCTCCAGTCGGACCTCGCCCCTCCTTGAGACAACTCCGTGATATTATTCCGTCACTTGGAGGACCGACCAACGGATCCTCGAACGACGAGGATGTCGACGGCAGCGATGGAAGTGTTTATTCGTACGCCTCCATGGACGAGTTAGAGGGATGCCATTCAGGATTTTTGATCCCCTTGGATCCTTTCAAGACCACGACGAGGACCGGCCCCCATGCCACCGCTGTCACCACCAGCGGAGGCAATGACCACGTCAACGCGGTAATTGCAAAGGATTTCTCCGGGCTGCCTTTTCATCCCCTGGAACCGGGGTCAAGCCTCGACCTATCCGCTGTCGAAGCTAACATTGACGATCCCATGTTCGGCAATGCCTTCTCTGGCGCCCTTCCAGCCGCACACAATCTCAGAGTCCAGGGGACGGATGACGGGAGCGTTTTTCCAATCACTTCCGCTGCAAATGCACTTCCAGGGCTCACTGTCTCATCTGCGCAGGAAAAGGTTTCCAATTCCGCGACCAGTACCCATCAGACACCACTGGTTGCAGCCCACTCAAATCCAGCAACGCCAACTCCACCATTAACGCGAAGTCCATCCACACGTCTTGTGTACGGAGCCCCGACGATGAAGCCGTTACCCCCAGGTGTTGGATACCATGACGATTCATTGGCCCCAAACAGTATCTGCCAACCTGTAAACAACTACCTAGGCCCGAACAATGAAACGTGCGCAATTTGTCTAATGAAATTCGTTCCTGAGGTGATGTCTGTCCAGCTGAAAACATGTGGTCACATCTTTCACTTGCACTGCATTCGAGAGGCAATGATGCATCAGGTCAGGTGCCCCGAATGTCGATTGTCGGTGCTGCTTTCTGTGGAGGATCAGCTTGAGTACCTACGAGGTAACATGCCATCGGGCGAAATGGAATGTTATAAGGATCCTCTAATTTCGTGTGCCGGATATGTGGGATGCGGTAGCATCGTTATCAATTACAATATTTATTCTTCACCTCAACAGAGTTATCATCCTCATCCTGGTCAGATTCACAGCGCTGAGTTTAGAACGGCATACCTGCCAGCCAATCCAGAGGGTCTGGAATTGTTGTGCAGGCTAAAAGCGGCATTCCTCTGTGGGCTTACCTTTACAATTGGCACGTCCTTGACAACAAATAGAGGGAACTCTGTCACTTGGGGTAGCATCCACCATAAGACGTCAACTTATGGTGGAGTGTTGAGTCACGGGTTTCCCGATACGAATCATATGACCAAGTGTAACTTGGAGCTTGATGCGGCGGGTGTGCCACCAGCAGACGCATGCTCAGTTTACGTTGCCACACGTGAACGGAAAATTGACACCAATTACTTCAACGGGCCAAAGTATTTTCACAAAGAAGTAGAAGAGCCGGTATTTAACACAATTGCAACGGTTGATCTTGACGCACTGCTTGCATCTGTATGCTCCTATGAGTTTCTTTGTGACATCAGAGCGAATGGAATCTATGACCCTACAATAACATTAAATCCCCATCTAGGAGAGTCAAGTAATCGGCAAAAATTTATGGAAGAGGACAAAAATTGCTTCGAGAAGGGTGATAAATATGGCGTCAAGGTTTTGTTTCATGGGACGGACGAGAGAAACGTTGACGCCATCTTGCGCGATGGACTTGATCCATCTCTACGAAAAAGACAAGCATACGGACAAGGCGAATATTTTGCGACAAGCCCGGCCATGACCTTGGACGTAAGTTTTTACATTCTGAATACAATGTTCCACTAAAGCATCATACTTACCTGATGCATGACATTCCACACGTAGTATTGTTGCGGTGGGAGGAAAATTTTGGTCTTTGCGGTCATAACGGAATCATGTGATATGCACGCATATCATGGTGGACATATATTTGTTGTGAAAACAAGTGAAAGGCAGCTTCCTATTGCCACTCTATCGTTTTACTCATACGGACCTCAAGCTTCTTTAGTGGCAAACTCGTTCCAAACAACAGTGACAAGACTAAAGGATGATTTGAAGCGAAAGGAAAAGACTGTACACGATGCGCACACGAAGGAGAAAATAGTCCGACTCATAATTGCGAAGGAGTACGTTGGAGCATCAGAAATTTACATTAAAGCTTGCGACAATAACATTGTCAAAGGCTGGCCTCCTGCTTCATGGGCCGAGGAAGTCGCGACATATGTGCGAGATCATATACGAGATGATAATGAGGTCGACATATATTTCCCTAATCTACCTCGCAGGCCGGTTAAATCTACAAGCGTGTTAATGTTGAATATCGAGAGGTGTGAGGCCGACGTTGTAAAGGCGAAGAGTAAGTACGAAGCCATTAAGGGATGAGGGATCTTGTAGTGGGATTAAGTTTAGATTGGGGGAGGACAATAAGGAGTTGTATATTTTTAGGTAGACGTGAAGGAACGGTAGCGACATTGAGCTGTTTAAGTCCGTCTTTTTATGCTATGTTGCCATCCACCGTTCGATCCCCCCAACGGTAGTAAGATTGAGTTGCTTAGCTTTTTAACTCGCACTAGCAATCGTGTTAAGTCCGTCGTTTTACGCTGACGTTGCCATCCATCGTTCGATCCCCCCAACGGTAGTGAGATTGAGTTTATTCGCTTTTTAACTTGCACTAGCAATCGTGTTAAGTCCGTCGTTTTACGCTGACGTTGCTGCCATCCACCGTTCGATCCCCCAGGTTATCAAGCTGCAAATTGCAAATCAAAATTGATATTAGCATCTCCAAACATAGCATTATGCCCCGTGGTGGCATCCAACTTTTCCATAACGTCGCATTTGATTCGAAAAGCAAGCCCTTCTTTCTGCCAGATTGCTGTATGATTTAATTAACCGTTTTAACTTACTCTTATCTCCTGCCAGCGATGAACCTGTTTTGCTAGTGGCATGAAGAGAGGATGGATGGGAGTTTTCAATGAGAGGTGGGTCCCCTATTTTAGAGCGGGGAATCAGTACGAATTTTTTCAGATCATATCACTCCAAAATCAATCGTGCGCATGACTAGATCCAAAGCGCCGTTGTCAATGTCGTCACAAACATGTGATAATCCAGATATTTCCAGCATGACCCTCGCCGAGTTGCAGCAGCGCGAGCCAGAGACCAAACAGCAGCTCAAGCCCACCATTCAGAGCGCATCAAGTGGACGGGCCCACGCCGTTGCCGACGATGACATCATGTTGCGTAATCCCTCAACTCCAGTCACGAACCGACGGTCGTGTCAAAAGAAAACACAAGAGCCCGGCCTCCAGCCAACAGTCGAACCTCGCCCCTCCTTGAGACAACTCCGTGATATTATTCCGTCACTTGGACCGACCGACAGATCCTTGAACGGCGAGGACGATGGTAGTATTTATTCGTACGCCTCCAAGGACGCGTTCGAGGGATGCTATTCAGGATTTTTGATCCCCTTGGATCCTTTCAAGACCACGACGAGGACCGGCCTCCTTGCCACTGCTGTCACTACCGGCGGAGGCGACGACCACATGAACGCGGTAATTGCCAAGGATTTCGCTGGGCTGCCTTTTTATCCCCTAGAACCGGGGTCAAGCTTCGACCTAAACACTGCCGAAGCTGACATCGACGACCCCATGTTCGCGAATGTCTTCTCTGACGCCTTTCCAGCCGCACCCAATCTCAAAGACCAGGGGACGGATGACGGGAGCGTTTTTCCAATCACTTCCGCTGTGAACGCACTTCCAGCGCTCCCAGGACCGGGAGTCACTGTCTCATCTACGCAGAAAATGTTCGCGCTTGTTAATGCTAAGGCTGGTAGCACTGCCAACAAGAAGAATGACCCTCCTCGCCATGACAATATTGCATTGGGTAAGACAGCTCAAAACGAGTCGATGGATGAGGCTTTTTTCATCAAGGATTCTACAATGAATGAGGGGCAGTGCTGTATCAAGTCTTCTCCTATGCTTGAAACTACCAAGAAAGCTGAAGTTTTTGAATCGAATTTGGCATCATGCAAGCAGAATGTAGATCATCCGGTCGGTAAGGGCGCGACCGCAACTCAATCAGCTGCCAGCGCACAGCCAGTGTTCCTACGTGATACTGAATCATCGCAGACCAATATCCCCAGTGGCCTTTGTCGGTATTCCATTTCCGCGACCAGTACCCATCAACCACTACCGGTTGTAGCCCACTCAAATCCAGCACCCCCGACTCCGCCACCACCAACAAGAACTGTCACACATCTTGTGTATGGAGCCCCGACGATGAAGCCGTTACCCCCAGGTGTTGGATACCATGACGATTCATTGGCCCCAAACAGTATCTGCCAACCTGTAAACAACTACCTAGGCCCGAACAATGAAACGTGCGCAATTTGTCTAATGAAATTCGTTCCTGAGGTGATGTCTGTCCAGCTGAAAACATGTGGTCACATCTTTCACTTGCACTGCATTCGAGAGGCAATGATGCATCAGGTCAGGTGCCCCGAATGTCGATTGTCGGTGCTGCTTTCTGTGGAGGATCAGCTTGAGTACCTACGAGGTAACATGCCATCGGGCGAAATGGAATGTTATAAGGATCCTCTAATTTCGTGTGCCGGATATGTGGGATGCGGTAGCATCGTTATCAATTACAATATTTATTCTTCACCTCAACAGAGTTATCATCCTCATCCTGGTCAGATTCACAGCGCTGAGTTTAGAACGGCATACCTGCCAGCCAATCCAGAGGGTCTGGAATTGTTGTGCAGGCTAAAAGCGGCATTCCTCTGTGGGCTTACCTTTACAATTGGCACGTCCTTGACAACAAATAGAGGGAACTCTGTCACTTGGGGTAGCATCCACCATAAGACGTCAACTTATGGTGGAGTGTTGAGTCACGGGTTTCCCGATACGAATCATATGACCAAGTGTAACTTGGAGCTTGATGCGGCGGGTGTGCCACCAGCAGACGCATGCTCAGTTTACGTTGCCACACGTGAACGGAAAATTGACACCAATTACTTCAACGGGCCAAAGTATTTTCACAAAGAAGTAGAAGAGCCGGTATTTAACACAATTGCAACGGTTGATCTTGACGCACTGCTTGCATCTGTATGCTCCTATGAGTTTCTTTGTGACATCAGAGCGAATGGAATCTATGACCCTACAATAACATTAAATCCCCATCTAGGAGAGTCAAGTAATCGGCAAAAATTTATGGAAGAGGACAAAAATTGCTTCGAGAAGGGTGATAAATATGGCGTCAAGGTTTTGTTTCATGGGACGGACGAGAGAAACGTTGACGCCATCTTGCGCGATGGACTTGATCCATCTCTACGAAAAAGACAAGCATACGGACAAGGCGAATATTTTGCGACAAGCCCGGCCATGACCTTGGACGTAAGTTTTTACATTCTGAATACAATGTTCCACTAAAGCATCATACTTACCTGATGCATGACATTCCACACGTAGTATTGTTGCGGTGGGAGGAAAATTTTGGTCTTTGCGGTCATAACGGAATCATGTGATATGCACGCATATCATGGTGGACATATATTTGTTGTGAAAACAAGTGAAAGGCAGCTTCCTATTGCCACTCTATCGTTTTACTCATACGGACCTCAAGCTTCTTTAGTGGCAAACTCGTTCCAAACAACAGTGACAAGACTAAAGGATGATTTGAAGCGAAAGGAAAAGACTGTACACGATGCGCACACGAAGGAGAAAATAGTCCGACTCATAATTGCGAAGGAGTACGTTGGAGCATCAGAATCTTACAACAAAGCTTGCGAAAATAACATTGTCAAAGGCTGGCCTCCTGCTTCGTGGGCCGAGGAAGTCGCGACATATGTGCGAGATCATATACGAGATGATAACGAGGTCGACATTTATTTCCCGAATCTGCCTCGCAGACCGGATAAATCTACAAACGTGTTAATGTTGAATATCGAGAGGTGCGAGGTCGAAGTTGTAAAGGCAAAGAGAGTTTACGAAGTCATGATTAAGTGATTGGGGTCTTGTTGTAGTGGGATAAACTTGAGATTGGGAGTCGCAATATGGAGTAAATTTTCAGGTCGACGCGAAGGAATGGAACTGATATTGAGTTTTTTAACTTTTTAAGTTGCACGAGCAATCATGATAAGTCCGTCTTTTTACGCCGATGTTGACATCCACCGTTCGATCCTCCCCCCCCCCCTCCCAACCTTTGTACTTCGTAACCTCCCCATCTCTCGATGATAAAACTAAACTCGAAGAAAAGAAATCAATTGTCCTCGTCGCCCTTATTCATGTATTGACCAATGTCGAATCCCGGAATCGGCGGTGTGTACATGGGTATGTGCCTGTGATCCGGGGGTCCCCAATTGGCGTTGACTTTCCACGCCTCCTCCTTCCACCTCCCGTACGCGCTCCGTCCTCCCCCGCCGCCCGCGACGTCGCCGAGATCTATCCCCTCCCGCGGCATCATCCTCAGCGCGTATCTCTTCATCCGTATCTTCACCGCCAGGTCGTGATTCATCTCGTTATGCCGACGGAAGGACCCGATGACGTAATTCCTACCCACGTCGTACCGACGCGCCATCTCCTCGGCATTGGCGGGGGGAGGGACGAGACTCGGTGCGTCGTACGCCTTGATCAATAGGTCCGTCATACGCTTCTCGGCCGAATCCATCTTCTCGAGCTTGGCGCTCGACGGTCCCTTCTTCTCCTTGTTCACCTTCTTCTGTGCCGTCTTGGGTTCCTCGGGGGAGGTCTTTCGAGCGGGGAGGGGAAGGGATAGGGGGGGGGTGATGGATATGCATCGATGATTATAGGACGGGGGGCGATGACGCAAAGGTCGTCGCGGGAGGAGGAGGGCGGAGCGGTAAGGGGTCGACGCGGCGACCGCGATGCAGGAGGACGCCATGCGATTCATCGTGTTGAGGTTGCACTCTGGTATGTGGATGGAGAGGCCGGAGATAGAGAGGGAGATTGCGGATTGTCCGGAGTACCTGGAATACAGCGTCTATTCCCGGAAATAGACAAGGATGAGTCTGTCCGTCTCTCTAATGGCGGGAGGTGACAGAGCCACGAAAGTTTGTTCTTTGACAATGATCATCGTCTGTGTGGATAGACCCAACGTGACTTCCCACTATTTGCTATCAGTGCTCGGCATATTCCATCGCGCGAGTCCACATCCTCATCATCCCCATCATCATTCGCAGTCGTAATTTAATAATACATAATGGTCGCGAATCACTCCCATCGAGCCGGCAAGCTCAAGCAGCAGAACAAGAAGAACAAGAGATCATCGGCATCGAAGCGTAGCGTGAATCGCAAGGCCGGCGCCGGGAAGGTCCAGTCCGGCGGCGTCGCCGGAGGAGGAGGCGGCGGCGGGACCGGCAGGGGAGGCAGGAGCGCGATCGTCGCATCGGCGGACGCGAAGGCAAATCGCAACAACGCCGCGAGGCAACGGAGGGACAATGCTCGCAAATCCAAATACGATTCCCATCGACGACTCGGGGGGGGCGCTCTCGCGTCCGCATCGTCGTCGGCTTCGGGCGGAGCGGCGGTCGCCGCGACCGCAATGTGCGATGGGAGGGATGGGATCCTACCGCAATTGGCATTCGGTCAAACGCCGAGATTGGTCGGTATCATCTCCTTGTCCCACGTCGAGGGAATTCTGGAGGAGATTGTGAGGAATGCGCTCGTGGACGGCGGGACGTCAATCGTCCCGTCCATGTCGTCATCGTCGATCGCGAAAGGGGACGTCATTACGACGGTCACCTACGGCAAATCGTACCGAGGCATGGCATTATCGATAATGACGAACCATACGTCCTTCCGTCATCAGTATTCCGACGTCCTGAATTACGACGACGTCGACGCGAGCGTACAGGGCGCAATGGATTTGTGTCGTGTGTGCGATATGGTGCTGTTCGTCATCGACGGCGGCATCGGCGCTGGTGGTGGCGGCGGCAGCAGTGGCGGAAGCAGTCGCGGAGGCACGACGAGCGTCGCGCACGACGACAATGACGTCATATCGTGCACGAGCGGGAATAATTACGACGACCTGCTATCCGTTAGGGGAGAGAGGATCCTCACCGCGATCAAGGCTCAGGGATTGCCGACGCCCGTGACGGTCATCGTGCATCCGATGCCGTCGTCGTCGTCGTCGTCGTCGTCTTCTAGTACACACGTCGGACGAAGCGTCGGGGAGACTACTACGATCGTAAACGCAGGCGGGGACGGTACGATGATGGACGATGACGACGTCGATGATAACGACGACGACAACGACGAGGAGGAGGTCGAGATGAACGACGTCGCGCTGCCGGACGCCGTCGCTTCCTCATCCTCATCGTCCTCAGTTCGCACCTCGAGGTCGATTCTGAGGACACGCATACGCCGACGTGCCGAATTGCGCAGGTACGTCACGAGGCTATCGGTGTCGGAATTCGGCGAGAGGGGGGGGAAGGTGATGGAAATCGACGCCGGGGGGTGTACCGTCGACGGCGACGATGGATCGGGGGACGGTACGATGGACCACGACGGCGGTTCGGTATCGACCACGACCACGACGACCGCGGCCACCGCGAATAGGACGGATGCGAAGTCACGCGCCTGCGACGCGTCCATATCGGCCCTGATACGTCTGGTTTGCACGATCTCCGCCTCCGGTCCGAATTGGGCGTCCGACGCGCCGCGTCCGTACCTCGTCACCGACGGCTCCATCGCGTCGTCGTCGTCCCACCCGATCCGGGCGGTGCGATACGATCCGAATTCGAGCGAGCTGAGTCTGACGGGATACATCCGCGGGAATGCGCCCCTCAACGTCAATAGACCGATGCACGTTCCCCATCTCGGCACGTACTCCGTCAAGGACGTGAGGCTCGCGGGGGTGACGGTCGATGGGAGGGGGGGAGCGGTCCCCCCCATCGTCGCCGCTGGTAGGAAGTCACGAGCGCTTGCGGCCGATGATGCTAGTGCGACGAACGACGGGGGTATGGGCGCGTTGTTGGCGTCATCGAACGTCGAGGAAAGGGAATCCCTCGAGATGTTCGCATCCCCCGATGCCCTCGAGGGGGAGCAGAACCTGATCGGGTTCGACGAGGACATCGATATAGACGACGTTGGCCCCGAATGTGACACGGGGAACGTCGAGGGCAAGTCTTTCCGACCAGGAACGTCCCGTCCCGCCGGTTGGTCCGACTACCAATCCGCATGGCTCGACGCCCTCGACGGGAACGACGAGGAAGGGGAGGATCACGGCGAATTGGCCTTCGCCCTGAACAACAAGAAGTCCGACAATGACACCCACATGGGAGATGACGACGACGACGGCGGGGTGAATGCCGAGGAGAGACGTGCCCTATTGGCGCAGAGGAGGAAGGCCGCGAAGGGCGATCTCCGTTTCCCCGACGAGGTGGAGTACGAGGAGGAGACGTCGGCGCGGGACCGGTACGCAACACTGATCCCAAACGTATTATCATGCACTCATTTTAAGCTCACTGATTACTCAAATCGCGTGTGAATCGTTGCCGCCTATGAAACAGATACGCACGGTATCGCGCCCTTAAGTCTTTCCGCAAGAGTCACTGGGATCCGAAGGAAAATCTCCCGGATACGTACGGCGCGATATATCATTTCGCCTCCTTCAAGGCCACCCAGCGGGATGTGTTGGAGGACGTCCGCGAGTTGGAGGATGTCATCATGAGGAAGGGCTGGGGCGTCGGGGTCGACGCCGGTAAGGACGATGCCGTCATGGAAGGGGACGACTCAGAAGAGGAGGAGGCGACGTTGGCGCGCGCCTGCGTGCCGCCGGGAGCCTATGTCACGATTACCCTGGAGGGCGTATCTGAGAAGGCTTTCGCCGGCCTGTCGCAGTGTTCCTTACTTGCCGCGGTGTCCCTCCTGCCACACGAGACTAAAGTGTCCGTGCTGCACATGGGACTCTCCACGACGCCGTCGAAATTCGAACGCGCCGACGAGGGAGATGCCTCGGTCCCCGTCAAAAGCAAGGATGTGCTTACATTCAGATGCGGTTGGCGGACGTGGCAGTCGAGGCCAGTGTTCTCGCAGCACAATCTGAACAGTGACAAGCACAAGTTCGAACGGTACATGCCCGCGGGGGGGAATGGCGCGGCCTACTTTGCCGGGAGTGTCTTTGGACCGGTGTCGTATGCGCCCTGTCCCGTGATGATGTTTCGCGAGGTCCCCGGCGCCAATGGTGGCGGTGGCAGGAGGGAGCTTTTGGCGTATGGGTCGATGCTGGGCGCAGATGCCGATCGGATCGTGTTGAAGAGGATCGTTTTGACGGGGTATCCAACTAGGGTACACAAGAGACACGCCACAGTCAAGTATATGTTCTATAATCCGGAGGACGTCAAGGTATGTATGTGTTTGACGTTGTCTTATTCTGTGACAATACGCTGATTATTCACCACTCGACGATTTCGCATTTATCTTTCACGAACGCAGTGGTTCATGCCCGCTGGCATTACAACCAAGCACGGCCTGCAGGGTAACATCATCCAAAGTGTTGGCGATCATGGGGTGATGAAATGCCTTTTTAATGCACCTATCAAACAACATGATACAGTGTGTTTGCCATTGTACAAGCGGGTATTTCCCAAGTTTGCTCCGGTGGCGGCTACGGGAGATGATCTGGAGGATGAACCTGCTACGCATTTTCGCGTTTTATAGTAGTGAGGAATAAAATTAGAAAGAACTTGATGGACTCAGCAAATTAAAGCAGAAAGGACGTGAATCGTCGGAGGTGTGAAAATAAGCGCTGGTGGTAGCCAGCGCCTCAGCCTCAGAAATGTCTGAGTAAACAAAGCTATGCGTCCCAACTTCTCTCAATAGTCATCATGTACTAGTGCTTGATGAGGACGATGATGAATCGGAAGACGATGAGGAGGAACCGGTTGCGTCGCTGCTACTATCAGAAGAAGAAGACACCGAGTCGTCATTGCTCGAGTTTGAAGAGGGGCTTGATAACGATGTGCTCCGTTGGAGCGAATAGGTTGGAGGAAGAGCCGATGGTTTTTCTTCCAACCTATCGTTCTGATTGTGAAAGGGCTCTTTTTCATCGTCAACTCGTTTTGCATCATCGGTGCATTTTGATAAGGTCAAATCACTGGAAAACTCTATCTCCATGCGTGATACGGATGATGAATCACTGCTACTGCTGCTCCAATTGCAAGTCCACAGGTTTGTTGTGGCAGCTGCCTCAACATTCTTCTTTGGTTCTTTCGTAGATGATTCTTCGATTTCAGGGCCTCTTGTGGTCTTGGTAAATAACGCGCCATCGTCGGCTATTATGCGATTTCTGCCTATTGCTGACTTTGCATTTCGCACGTCTATCACGGGTTTCGGCCTTGTTAGTGAAATCATAGGAGCAGCGTCATCTACATTCAAGAGCAAATTTCTAATTGTTCTGACCAACGATTCATCGTTTGATGGGACGAATCTTTCTCGTAGTTCCTGAATAAGTAGTCAATTGTAAGGGCTTTTGCTTTGACGCCGAACTGGTTCATGGTGGACTGTCAACTCACCTGCAAGTAGTTCCTTTTTGCGTCTCTGCTCAACCTCCCTTCGCCCTCTTTCATCGCTGCCAGGTGCTTTGCAATATCACAAAGAATAATGTGTGCATTGCGCCGGTTTGCCGCAAAATCTTTGCCGCTGGTGTCATTGTAACATAGGTCTTCCCCTGGCAGCTTCTGTTTCACCTCCTCTCGAATTCTTTTCGCATTCGTGACTGCGTCCTCTGGCCAGCCACATGTCGCTGCCATTTCAACTCCATAGTCACCAGTCGATTTGCATGGACCTGGCATGATCTTGTGCATGTAGTTGATGATACTTGCGTCTCCGTTTGAACTCGGCGATAGTATTTGCGATCCAAGATGTTGATTCTGAACGTTGGGATACACCTCGGCCAACTTTGCTAACGGGGGATAATGCGTGACGAAGAATGTCTTCGAACGAAAATCAACGTCGATGAGTTCTAATTCAAATTAACGCGACCCAACGAGAGCGTACTCAGCAAAAGCTCACCATGGCACGCGTGGTGAGTAAGTATTCAGATACTGCCCACGCTATAGCCACCCCGTCTTCGTTGCTGGTAGCTCGTCCAAGCTCATCGAGAAGAAATAGAGATCTGTCGGTTGTTGAATTACAAATAAATGCCGTTTCCTTCATTTCAAGTAAGAAAGTTGATATATTGTGTTCTTGGTCATCTGATGTGCCAATTCTGGTGCAAATCTGATCTCGAATGGGCAAGAGCGCCTCGTCTGCAGGGACGTAACTTCCACAATGAGCGAGGATCACAATAAGGGCAATCTGTTTCAAGTATGTACTTTTCCCGCTTCCATTGATTCCGGTGATAACTGTGAAATTCTGAACAGCCGAAGAATATGTATCATTTGGAATGAAATCTCCACTGATCGGCGAGAAGCTCGCATTCGTAGAGCTCACGTCAATGGCATACCTACCATTACGTATGGCAATCGCACCGCCTCCACTGACAAATTCATCTTCTCTGCGTCGACTTCTATCGTGATCCGAAAGGACTGGGCGGCACCAAGACAAGCGGCTGCTGGCAACATTGTCTGCAAAGCAATGGCACATATCCAACAGTGCTACAGCGTCAGAGAGAGAAGCTACGCAGTCATAATTTTCCCTGGCTTTAGCTAGAACCTCTTGTATTCGTTCATGCGTCATCAAAAGGAGATCTTGGACATTCTCTTGCGCCCTACTGTTCAAGCTGTAAACCTGGACTCAATAACCAACGGGAGAAAATCCATTAATATTGTTACAATGCCTCAAGGTACCTTCAATAAACAAATTCCAACGTTCAATCATGCTCACCTCTTCGGTCGTACAGTGAATGAACTTTCCGTTCTTCACCTTATTGCGATTGTTTATGTGAGAGTCGGAATGAGTAAACTAGACATGATAAAGGATTGAAATGTTCTCAACCCACGCTGTTACTCACCGGTTGAATGAATATCTGCGGCAAATCGAGACCGAGGTCCGCCGAAACGGACAGGTAGTATCCCCTGCTTGTAGTTTCCCTAACCTGAACAGTGATGTCATAAGTCTCGGCATATTCGTCCGCCAATCGATATATGTCGTCGACATTTGCCAGGAACGCCTTTCGTAAGACGTCCATCATGCCGTCCGTATTCGGCTTCAATGCAAAGCACTCTTGATGTCGCTTGGCATGGCTATTCTTGCAATAGGTAGTGCTTTCCGTGAAGATGTCAGTTACCGCGCTCAAGACACGAGAAAGCGCGGGCTGTCTCATAGCGATAAGGATCGCGCGTAGCAGCTGGTGACGAGATCGTTTGATAGCGGGCATGCCCGCCGCGTTATTGTTGCCGAGGCCCATATGAAGGCCGCTTTCATGCGTCGTAGTGGCGTCGTTGGGGTCTCCCGAGTTCGAATCATCCGTGGTATTCGAATCGCCCTCATTTCTCGACGTCTCGCTCTCAACGATGGTCGTGGATTCGTCATCCTCTCGACGATCGCTCTCTCCTCGCAAATGAGCATTCTCGTTGCCCCGATTCCTCGTAGGTGCCGTGGAGGAGGAGGGTGCAGCGGCAGTGTCCCTCCCGTCTAACTCCTTCAATTGAACCTCTAATACGTGCGCAAAGGACGGGATCACGCTTAACGTGCTCTTGATGCAGACCAGGGCCGAGATACCCTTGCTCGCCATCCTTGCCGTGACGGACTGACGTTCGACGTTGTCAAACAGCGCCCCGCTCTTGCCGCCGCGCACGCCACGCGGCACCAATGCGACGTACGAGAGCATTCTATCCACGTCTGGGAGGTCCTCGAGGTGTTCCATCACCGCGTAAAAGAATTCCTCGTCCTCTAATAGCGAATCCACGAGGTCCAATCGAGCGTTGATCGTATCCAACCTCGTGGGCGGGGCCATGAGGTTCGTGCGCAGCAATCGGCCCCCCACCGACGTCTTGGTGCGGTCCAACGTCCCCACCAAGCTATTAGCAACCTTTCCTGTCTTGGCATTAACGAGCAACTCCAGATTCGTCATCGTCGATCGATCGATGTTCATGCGCTGCTTCCCCCCAACGTTTATGTCCAACGTCAAAGAACCACGAGTCATGAAGGCGCCGAGGCATAGCTGCGAGTACTGCAGGACTGCATGCGACGACGACAGGAGGATGTACTCGTCGACAAGAGATGCGTCGTAGGAGCCCTCTCTTGCCAGCTTGCGCAGCAGCTCGGCACCCTTCGTCTGATCAAAATAGGATCTTGGCACGAATTTTACTACTGTGGTCGTCTCGCAGGAGCCGCAGCCGCCGTCTGGGGGGTAAACCTCGACGTTGTTCTCGCTGCCGCCTTCTCCTCTTCCTCGATTTGCGGCGAATCGAGGATGATGACGATCCCCCATGACATTCTCCCTTCTGCCCCCTCCAGAAGAATTTGTCTTCTTCTTCTTGTTGTTGTTCATCTTCGCCGCGTCCCCTGCCAAAGAGACGACGTCATCACCCAGCTGACGTCCGAACATTTCGATGACCTTCGTCGCGAGCCTCGAATTCCGTCGTCCCTCGTTCATGAGCACCTCGTCTGGTTCCATCATCCGCAACAACGCCATCGTCTCGGAGTACGTCTGTCCATTTCCCTGTTTGATTATCTGCAGATGCGTGGGACGATGGGCGTCGATCGACGCGACGCACGTCTCGCGAGCGAGGTTCTCTGATATCGCAATCGTGACGTGGCGGGAGGGCGTCTTCTTGTTTCGGGGGGTCTTTCTTGTCGACGTCCTCGAGGCTGTGATGGATAGAGATGGAGTATTGGTTGTCTTCCTCGCCGATACCTTCGCGTATGGATTGTTAGAGGACAGGGTGAAGCCGCTGGACCTCGAAGCGTCCGTGGCGGACGGTGGACAATGGGTGGGGGCATTGGTGTTGGCGGTGCCCCTCGCGAGTGCGGGGGTGGCGAAGTCTTCCTCCCACAACTCCTTCGAGGGACGAGTCCATCCCCGTGGCGTAGGCAGGGCATCGGCCGTAGTTAACGCCCCGATCCTTCTTTCGTCGCAGTCTCGGAGGTTGTCATTGGCGCTCAACTTTCCGGCCTTCTCCGCCTCGAAAGGACGGGACGAACGCGATCCGAACCGTCGCCTCTCCCCCCTCCTATCCCCGCCTACTCGAACGCCGCTAGTGTCGATGTCTGACGTAAATGCATCGATGCGATCCGCAATGAAGCCGTTTTCGTCGTCAGAATCAGACGGCGGGTAGCCATAACACCACCCCGAGTCTTCGTCGCGACGATGTCCCATCCCCGTCTTCTCGGCGAGATCCCGCCCCCCGCCACCACCGCCGAAGCGGCGGGACGGCTGCACGTCGTTGCCACTGTTCCAACGCCGGCGTTTGGATGACACGCCGTCTTCGTTTCTGCCGTCATTGCTGTTGGTCTTTCTATTCATGTTGTTGGCATCGAGCGAGGAGCGAGCAAAAAATATCTAATCGTATCTATCGTGTCGTACGTCGTACAATACTTTGTGTCACGACACGTGGGAATAAGTAACGACAGACCCATGTTGGTTTAGTAGTGGTAAATAGGAGTATGAATGTGTCTTTGTACAATTTATCTGTTGAAACCAGGAAAAAGTTTCAATTCCTCCTCTTTTGTTGATGGCTACTACTTACTACAATGGTGACTTGAGAATACAGTGAAATTCAAATTCAAGTGAAAGAAGCTTTTTCCCAAGTGGCATCAAAGTTAAAGCCCTGAAAACCCCTTTTTCTTTAGTGTGGAACCGTGGCGTGGAGTCTATGGCCCGGCAGCATCCGGTCTGAGTCTGATCACATCGGCATCACACCCACATCAGGTGCAATGATATGTGCAGTCGATTTTGTCTGAATTGCCCCACAGCCAGAGCGTATCATGCGTGTCTACAGAGCAATGTTGGGTAACCTTTTTACATAATGACAACATTACAATATGAATTACATCTAAGAACGCCTCCCTACATGTGTTTCATCCATGTGGTCTGCCATCACGTCAGCAGTCCCTTCTATTGCAAGTGTGGTGATGATGCTGCTGCTTTCCCCACTAGAGAAACCACCTGATTTTCTCGGGTAGTATCCCGAATCATTTGTATCGTACATATTGTACCTGGTGTCAGTGTCATATGATGGTATCTGCCATAGCCGTACTTTTCTTAAGCTGCTTTTTGGTTGGTGAGGGACAGACCATGAGGAAAACTTTCTGGACTTGTCCTGGTGATTTTTGTCATGTTGGGTATTCCTGGATAGAATCTGATAAGTGAGGGAGAGAATTGACACAAATCATAAGCACAATATGACAGCAAATTATTACTGGATACCGCTGGTGGCAATACTGGCTACAAGAGCCACACTGCTGCGAATTGATGGTGGACAAACAATGACAACATCAATGTCTAAAATCATCTCTCATGATTCCCAGTGGTGAGCTAGCAAGGGCCAAGGGCTTGATTTGACTCTCCCGACTACAATACATAGCCAAAAACATGATTTTGAGGCTTGAGGCTTGCTGTGCCTATACATTGCATTGTCGTGCATGAATTTTTATTAGCAATCTCAAGTCCGGCATCCCAATAGCAGGGAGCTGTGAAAGTTGTTCTATCAAAGAAGTTGCAATCAAGCTCTTTGATGTTGAAGTTGTGGACTGTGACAAAGGCAAGGGGCCATAGTTATGCAGTCAGCAGCAGGCAGCATAAGAAACGTTGCAAAATTGAAGGTCCTCAGGAATAAAGCTAAAGCATCACCAGTGAAGAATATTTGAACAGCACTCACAAAGGTCTGAAGAATGAAAACGAAGGAAAAGGCTTCCAAGCTGTGATTCAACGTTGCTCTACATGACCATATGAGCTATTTGTGTGAAATGAAAAAAGGCTGCCTATGCAGTATATCAAAGAAGTAGTAGAGAGCTTTAGCTTTAAGTGTGAAAAGAAAAAGGACACAAATTCAATATGTTGTGAAGAAAAAAGATAGCTGAAGAGTATTTGCCCTGCACTAAACAAAGGTCTGAAGAATGAGAAAAGGAAATGCTGCCAAGCTGCAATTCGTTGCGTTACAATATCACTTGATCTGTTTGTGTCTTGGTGTGAAACAAAAATGACTGTCAATGTGATAATACCAATAGGAATAGGAAAGAGCTATGAGTGGTGAAACGAAAAAAGGATGCAGGAGTAGGAAAGACCCAAGAGTGCGAAAAGGAGAAAAAGGAGATGCCAAAGTAATGGGACAACTTCTTGAAGAAAAAACTGAGCTATGAGTGCCAAGAGTTAGCACCCAGTGTGAGTTGATCACGTGAACAATGGAAAATAACCATTCCGGTTGCAGCTGCCGACAGCCACCCCCTCTAAACTGAATAAAAAAAGGCTTGCTGCAATCCATCGCTCTACCACTGAGCTATGAGTGCTTGAGATCAGCACCCAACGTGAGTCGAACATGTGACCAATGGAATGTTGCTCGGAGAAATAGGCACAGCGTAATTCTCTCTCTCGAATTTAGAAAAAGGTTTCTGCAGAGATATGAGTGCCAGAAGTAGGAAGGATTCCAATGCAACTAAACCTCTAAAAAATATATTTACTGCAATCCATCGCTTTACCACTGAGATATGAGTGCTTGAGATCAGCACCCAACGTGAGTCGAACACGTGACCACTGGTATGTTGCTCGGAAAATTAGGCACAGCGTAATTATCTCTCTCAATTAGAGAAAAAGAAAGCTGCAATCCATCGCTCTACCACTGAGCTATGAGTGCCTAAGCACCCAACGTGAGTCGAACACGTGACCACTGGTATGTTGCTCGGAGAATTAGGCACAGCGTAATTATCTCTCTCAGTTAGAGAAAAAGAAAGCTGCAATCCATCGCTCTACCACTGAGCTATGAGTAGGGGCTGCATTGATAAAAAAAATTAAAAAAAAATTGTCCAAAATTAAAATTTGAAGTGGGGATTCTATAGATACAAGCATGCTGAGTAAGAGTCACCTAGCAAAGTTTTGATAAAAATATTCATAACCCATTCATACCAAGCCCGTAAGCCAAAAAAACTTTTCCGGGATAATTTTACTAGCTATTTGTCCCTTTTTTTACGAGTGCGGCCCTCCTGGTTGAGTAATATGACCCATAACCTCACACAAACTCACACACATACTCACACCCATCTTATATAACTGTTGTACTAGTATTTCCATTGTAAATTTAGTCCTTATTCATTAACTTATGATATAAATCCTCTCGCCAAGCACCACCAACGGGCAAGCTCGGATTCCATGTCGTCTTTTTTAGTTGGTTTTTCGTCGTTTTCAAATCTCCTTCTCTCACACACTTATCACTCCATTCAATCTTAACAAACACATGCTTGTCCTTTGACTCTCTAATGAAATCCACCACCTTACCCTGGCACCACATCAATGTACTCCCATCATCTTCTTCATACTCAAACAGCATGTCTATTGCAAAATCCTTCACTCTCAAACGTTCGATTGGCCAGAGCATTTCCTGCATTTCCATAAGCTCATCACCAATACCATTGTCCTCTAATCGCTCTCGCTCTACCATTGCATTTATTCTGAGTTGCAAGCCAGCATCGTCATTCCGTTCTGCGAGAGCATTGACGTCGTGTGCAACCGTACCTAATGTTGGCAATGATGGAAGCCCCGGTAAATTCATTGGAGGAGCAGTTGGCACCACCTCCGTGTTATCCAATGGCAGCACCACCTTCACAAAATGCTCCATAAGCTCGGATGGTGAGAAGATATGCTTGTTCTTTGACCATGGATGATATGCCTTTGTCCACCCTAATCCCAGATACCGAATGAGAATTTGCTCCTTCAAGAACTGGAGTTTCGCCGATTTACTTTGAAGCTTGTTGAAAATATCAAACGCCTCCATTGACGACTTGCAGCACCGTGGCGAATCATATTTTTGCCACAGATATGAGTTCGCCATCACCTTTGTCATCTCGCCCTCCAACTTCTTATCCCTCGCTGCTTTTTTCTTTTCATATCGTCGCTCATGTTGCATCCGAAGTGACTCACGGAATTTGTGGCGCGACGCTGGCGCATTCCTTTTACTTGTGACCACCAAAGAGTCTTGCAGTTCAAGTGCTAGCTCATGAAACAATCCAACAGACTTCACAACAGGTGCCTTGCTCTTCCGCCCGGTTACATATTGCTCCGTAGCTCGCCCAAAGTCATTATTATAACGTGCCTGTCCGATCCCTGCTGCCAAATCCAAATCAATTCTACCTCCAGTGGCAAGAGCCTCCGTGAAGGTTGCAAATTCGCTTTCCGAGGGGTCGTTGGTTGCCCTCATCCCTATACTTGCATTCTTCTCCTCTGTCGATGACATAGCCCAACTGAACCTGCCATTGCATTTCGAAAGGTAATCCGATGTTGCCTTCTTAGGATCCGCCACTTCCAACAGGAGACATGTCGCCACCTCTCTTGCCAACGTAACACACAGATCATGCGTCTGTTGATTCTCAATTCGTGTTGGATAAAATACCTCACACTTAGCAAGATCAATAGCCAATACACGATCACCCCGGCTACACGATCCTATCACATTGGATTCCTTCTCCTCAAAGAAATAAGTGAGGTATTCTTCAAACTCTGGAAGCTCACCATATAGCGGTGAGAAGATCCTCATGATGAAGTCCTCATCCAGCATTAACTCTCCATTCGACTCCACTTCCGAAAAAGCATCATACATCAGATCGATTGCCCTTCCCATTGATCGCTCTGACCAGTTGTAATGGGCCAGCTCATGTGTCTTTCCTGCTAGCCAACGCATAGGAATAACCACGGCCATAAAAACAATTGAGGCAATACGCAACTGAGCTATCATCTCGACTGAACGTAATATGATGAACATGTTTGTTTGAAGGATGTTCTCCTTTGAGCTTGAACACAACTCCTCATGAAGCCACTGCACAAAGAATTTCCGTCCCATGTAAACTGGGAGAGCTCCTTCAAAAGACGAGTCTTGCCGGTCACCACCAAGTGTACGGATGACAGGCATCATCAGCTCGCCTGGATGATACCTTCTCATCCAATCATGAAATGCATGACCGTGTCCCTTGGCATAGTTTGCTGTGAAGGCGAACTCCTTGTCAACGCAGCGACACACATTGCCAATGTCACACTTGACGCGCAGATGTTGTGGGATAAGGGCTAGCTCTTCTACTAATATCTGAGTTACTTTTCTTGACAGAAGTATTTCAATTGCTCCGATCCATACATTCCGCAGATGATTGAAGCAACTACCTGAAACACGGATGATAGAATGAAAGTTTTTCAGTAAAAAATTCGTCAACGTTTCGTTGCAGTTCCGTCGTCCGTACGAGCACAGAACTCAACGTGACATAGTAATAAGCACAACGTTGAGATTCAGCTCGATCTCTACTTTCAAATGCCGCAATTTTCGTGAAGATCCGCGGAAAACTCGCAGAGCTGTGCCATTTACCGTGGAGGCATATGGTTGTCACTCACCCTCCATAATTTTCAAATCGCTATCCAACATTCCCTTTGAACGGCATATCCCATAGACGTGCTCAATCACTGTCGATCGTGTGAGCCGAGCAGTATTGCACGTATCCGTTGATATCATTCCATTCAGAAGCTTCGACACACACATGCTACTCGGCTTTGGTATTAAGTTCACCAGATCATCACGATCAGGATACATCTCCTCCGTTGTCTTGATCCAATCGGCAAGAAGCTGGGCCGACTCCGTGAAGGATGAAATAATTGCACGGCTCTGATTTTCCGCAGTTGAATCTTCCGCAATGATTGATCCCGAGAGACAGATAGACTTCAATTTCCCATCAGTACCAAGCAGTCCGATGATGACATTGACCAAGGAAATTTGCCTCCGAGATGTCTCGTCCGTGTGCAGTTGCTTCCATGAGTCTGCCGAACCAAGCAAATATGCTGCAAGTGATTTGGTAACTCTAAGGACTGTTGATCTCATGTTTCGGATACTCTTTAGACATGGCAGCTCACGGACAATATCACGTCCTGGGGATAAAGATCTCGCCATGACAAGGATGCATGCTTGGATGGAGGTTGGAGGGACTCGGTTGACGAGCAGTTCTATTACCAACTTATCAACTTCTACCGTCCATTCCATGTGTCCTCCCCGCTTGTCCTGATTCTTAACCCATCGTTTCCCTATCGTCATAGTCGGAGTCATCTCTTCAATAGTATTTTGTAGAGTAGCATTGATGTTGCTGTATTCTTGAAGTTGCTCCTCCATTACTTCCATATCACGTAGACGATCTATCAACTCATCTTGATTGTCTGCAATCTGGGAACACTTTGATCTCCATTCTTTCATGCGGATCAACCTCTGTGATGATATATTATCGGACAAGCTTGTTGACTTGGAAGCATCTCTTGCATGTTGATGGGTATCCAACACTTCATTGTACAAGCTATTCTGTAATTGCCTTTCATTAACCATGCGGAGTCGGAGCTTTGGTTTCTCAGCAGTGAGATTACTGAAATGCCGAGAGTAAATGGAGCTAAATCTTCTTCGATGTGTCGTTTTCAAGTCAATCATTGCGTTCTCATGAGATTTCTTCAGCTGATCCAGTGTAGCTTCAAAAGCGGCCGCCTTTGCTTCAAGATTGCAAATGGTGGCTTCTGATGTGGCATTCTCCATCTTGTAGCGTTTGATGGTGGCTATGGATGTTAGGGTTAGGGTTGCATTATCCCTCTTGTATCGCTTGATGACTACTCTTGATTTAGCTGCTTGTTTCTGAAGAATGGCTGAGTTCATCTTGTCTTTCCTTGTCAAGGCTGATCGCAACATACTCTTCATTCCATCGATGGTGATATCACATTCCCTTTGCTGAAGAAGCAATTCCTTAGCATGTCGTTTACGAGTCTTGGCTGCCTTTTCCTTTGCCTTGCTGGAAACAAACACTCGTTCAACAATAATCTTGTGCTTAGCTTCGGCAACGGCTTGATCACACAACTCCTTTGCATCTGCAATCTCACCCTCAGCAACATGTAGCCTCTTTTCTGCACTGTACACTGGGCTTTGGTGGCACTAAGCTTCTTTGCTGTCATCGTAGCTTTCTTCTTTGCACAAATACGTTTCTTCATCGTGCAAAGCAAGCTGCGATGGAGCTGTTTTTTATTCATTCGTTTAACAGAGACAGCAGCAGTGGCAGTGGGTCTTTCCCTAGCAACAAGTGTAGTTGGATCAACAAGTGCAGTGGGATCAACTGGCCGAGAGGACTTGCGGTTGCCACCCCTTTTTGCACCCTTCCCAAACTTATGCTTTCTCTTTGGCATCTTCTTCCTACTCTTGACAGGGAGATGCTTGTCGACAGCAAGGTCGTCCTCAACTTGGTCCTCGTCGACAGGAGCAGTGGCTTCAAAATCTTGGACGTCGTCAACAGCGATGTCCACATCAACTGCAGCAAGAACATCTTCGACAAGCTGGGTAACGTCGACAGCTGCAGCGGACTCAACATCACCAGCAGCAAGATGATCATCGTCAAGCTGGGCATCAACAGCAAAGTCGATATCAACTTGGACATCGTTGTCACCGGCAGCAACATCTATTGGGGATGATGATTGACATTTATTACTGTCGTTAATGTTAGAACACAAGTTTGCCGACACCGCCGTCAATGCACCCCCCTCCACATTCTCGTGGCCCGGCGGATATCCCTCCATTTCCACGCCGAGTAAAAAATGGGCAGCGCTTCCGCACGACTCCGGTTCCTCATAATTTTTTTGGCAAGCAACGCCGACTGACAAATCTTGGCCCATCTCCTCTGCCTCCATCTCCCCATCCACCCCCTCAAGCAAAACCTCCACCTCGCATGCGACGCAATCATCATCCGGCCTGTTGTGGAGGTTGAGAGGACGAGGGTAGGGAAGGGGGTTAGCATATGCAGGAAAAATTAAAGTAAAAAAGAAAATATTACTAAATATAATAACCTATGTTGTTGGGCAGCAGAACCCCCCCCCACATCGATGCGTGCATTGGGTATGCTGGCCATGAAGTTGTAGATGGCCACGCACAAGTGGTGTGGTGATTGGTGCGTAAGGGGAGGCTGTGGAGGCCTGCGCATTGTGTCGGCGGGTCGATTAAAATCGACGTGCTGAGGTCTGCAGCCTCTTCCCGACGTTGTGATGCGATGGCAAAAGAGGGACAGTCAATTAAGACGTATCTGATGTCCCTGTCGAAGCGCGTGCTAATCCCATGACAGGAAGTGGCTGGTACAGTTGGGTTTGGCGGCGCAACAATGTGACGTCGATATTCTTTTTCGTCGGTCGGCCGTGCGCGCGCTCTGATGGCGGCTCTGCCAACCCCCCCCCCTGCGTGATAGAAGGTAGACGGGGTGACGTGAGGATCTTGGGAGGGGGATGGGCGTCTTCGCCTGCCTTAAATACCTTGCGTTATGCTTATGGCGTCGAGGGAGACGGAGGAGTCATCATCATCGCGAGTTTTTTGGTGGCGGTGGGTCAATTTTTACACCCAGGGAGCGCCAAACTCCCAGCTTTGGCGACGTAGTCACACGCGCAAGTGATACCCCCATGGGACTACGTTGCCAAAACCGTGACAAAGCACTAACATCTTGGCGAATTATATCCCACAGGGGTCAATTTCGACGAAGATGGTGTTCGACAAAATTGGCGAGGGAGGGGGGGGGGCGGTGTTTCATTTCGCCTGTTGGTAGCGTACGGAATTTTTAGAGTACTTCGGTAACTACTTATTTGCGAAAAAAACACGTGGAACTTTTTTTTGGTTTGTAGGTAAGCTAGCTTAGTTTTTTATGAATACAGCCCCTAACATTGGCTCCTACTGCAAGCCCCTCAGCAACACCAAGCATAGCGAGCCCAAGCAAATCTCCCACATCGGCTCCCACGGCGACTCCATCTGCAATACCAAGCACTGCAAAACCAAGTGTGTCTCCCACATCGGCTCCCACGGCGAGCCCCTTGGCAACACCAAGCACTGCAAGCCCAAGCACTGCAAACCCAAGCTTGGCAAGCCCCACACCAGCACCAATGACTCAAAGTCCGACGTGCATACGTTCTGGGCTTTCTGTTGGCTTATGTGCTGGTAATGGAAGCACAGGATATAGCAGCTCTTTTTGTTTCTCAGTTCTGTCCGCAAATTGTATACCTATACTTGTGCCTAGAGAGATTGAGTGAGTTTTCTATCTTTTTCTTAGAATTTTCTTGAGAGAACTGGGGAAGATGAC
Source organism: Cyclostephanos invisitatus (assembly GCA_036939675.1). Taxonomy (NCBI): domain Eukaryota; phylum Bacillariophyta; class Thalassiosirophyceae; order Thalassiosirales; family Thalassiosiraceae; genus Cyclostephanos; species Cyclostephanos invisitatus. The sequence goes on along the minus strand of JALLBA010000307.1, from coordinate 13,670 downwards.
TGTTAAAGTCATTCATATGTGAATTGAAGTGTTAAGAAGATTTAGTACTTCATCAACTATTGTCAAATAATTATCAAAAGTGAGCCCAATGCTCTTGTTATCTTACTTCCTCCGCTGAATCTGATAAAGATTGTGCATGTTAGCTTGGTTAGTTCAGTGGTGACAGGGAAACCAGTAAACAATGATCCGGCCGTTCATGAATAAGAATGAATGATGACGATGTGGAGGACGGCGATGACTGGGCCACCAACACGGATGCCCCATTCTCTCCTCATCCCTGATAAGAATTGACCGCGCCCCATCTCCCCCCGCATCCCCTTTTTTCATCCCCCGTCGAGTCATTATGCCCCCGATCATGGCGATCCCTGTTAGGCATCGACTGAATGCAATGATGATGATGGCACTTAATGAGAGTGAGGAAACGAGCGGCGGCATGAGAGGGCGATTATGGCCATGACAAAGACTGAGACGATGTTGACGATGATGTTGTCGACGATGTGACCATGATGTATGGGAAATGACAAAAAATGGGGGAGCAAAAATTATTAACTACCATTCTACCTACTTACGTTAATAGGGTTGCGCTACGGTTTGAATAAAGTGATTAGCAAACTAGAATACGATACGCCGGTATGTAACACAAAGGAAAATCAGAAGATTTCGATGAATTTCCCTTAAATTGAAAAAGTATGATTTCATTAGTGCTAAAATGACGTACGATAAGAGCAAAGCAGAAAAAAATGCCGAACAACACACGAAGGACGCCACGAATGCGAAGTCGTCGCCTCATCCAGCTGACGAAGAAGGAACCCCACCCCCATGCAGTGCCAATGTATGTGGTTGCTCCTCTGTGAAGCTTCTTCCCTCCGCACGTCCACTCCTCCTTGACTCACCTATGCCCGCAAGTGAGATACAGTCATCATCACACGTCCTCACGCGTTGGGTCTCGGGTTGATTGCTCTCGACGGGATAATAATACTTTTGATCCCCGGCATCCTTTCCTCCATTCATTGAACCCTCCCCCCGCACGGAACCCGACATCAGAGTGGACAGTCATAAAGATTAATTATATCGAAGCGATATCGAGAAAAGAAGATGCGCCTGTCCAGCTCGTGGGTATTCGCCGCGGCCGCCGCGAGCACGTCCACAATAACGCTGCCAACGACGTCCGGGTTCCAACAACAGCAACGACAGCGGCAACAACGACAGCGGGCACCGCCGCCGTCGTCGTCGTCGTCATCGTCGATGCGCGTATCCGCCACTATGAACGAGGCGGCCACATCGACGACGTCGGACGAGGCATCGACGACAACGACGGCGATGACGTACGCGGACGTGAACTCCCTCGCCTTCCGCGCCCTCCAGCGCGAGTGCAAGTCGCTGGGGCTGTCGGCCGTGGGCACGACCGCCGCGCTTCGGGGCAGGCTATTGGGTCATCACGGACTCGAGAGGGTCGCGGGGGCGGTCGACGTTGCGACTTTGGCGGCGACGGCCGCGGAGATCGAGGTGAGTCTTCTTTTCGTTCGTTGACTTTTATGGAGAGTCTGCCGGGAGAGACTTGTCTTGTACCATTTGAAATAAATCTAGCAAAATCACTCAACCCCGAAATCCTCATTCCCACCATTACCTCTCCGTTTCTCTCGTTTTCCATTGCCGACCATATGAAACCAAAACCACAAACGAAATACGAAATAAATAATCACTTCTCCCCCCCCCCGGCCGCAACCTCCCGCCCCAGGAACTCTGCGCGACCGACGGCATAACCTTCTGCGACGAGTCGGATCCGGATTACGACTTCAAGATCGTGTTATCCGGCGTGATGCAAAAGTCGTCGAAGGGGCACTGGAAGTCGGCGACGCGCAAGCTCAAGACGCTCGTCAACAGGCACTCGACCCCCGACAGGCCCGTGCCCCGCGAGGCCTACCTCGCGGTCCTCGAGGCGTGCGCGGCCGATCGACTCAACGGTGCCCGCGCGTCCGAGCCGGCGCGCAAGATACTCGAGGACATGGCCACGTTCGGGTACGAGATACCCGTCGACCTCGCGAACGCGTGCGTCTCGTCGACCCTGGGCGAGGGCGCGGGCGCCACCCACGACGGATTCGGCGGCATCGATTCGGCCCTCGCGATGGTATCGGCCATCGAGATGAGTCCTGGAGGAACGAACGCGCTCGACGATGCGACGTACTCGCGTCTGGTCACGAGCCTCGCTCGCGAGCGCGCCGTCGAGGAATCGATGCTGGTGTTGCGTTCCATGGTCGTCGAGAGATCCTTCACACCCCCCCTTGGAACGTTCGCGGACGTTGCCAAGGTCGCGGCCCAAACGCCCGGTCACGAATCGGACGTGATACAGGTATTGACGTACGCGAAGGCTGCGGGGTACGAGCTGGATAACATCGCCGCAGTCGATGCCGGACGGGAATTGCTGGCGAGCGGCGTGATCGCGGCGGAGAGGATGGACAATCTCGCGCTGGGGTTGAGGCTCCTCACGGCGGCGGCCAAGGCGAAGGGATGCGCACCCGATAGCGGCGACGACCTGGTGGCCATGAGCTCGAGCGCCGCGCAGCGAGCGTGCACCCTCATACACAAGAGGGCGATCGGGAAGGCGTGCGAGGATAACAATTGGAAGCTCGCCGTGAAGCTGTTGGAGCTCATGCCGAAGCGAGGGTTGTCCCCCGCCACGAGCGTGTGGAGGAAGGTACTGTCGACGTGCTGCAAGAACGAGAAGAGTCGCAAGGCCACTGCGATTTTGCTCGATTGGGTGAGTTTCTTTTTAGACGTTTCGATGTACACGCAGCCTTGGGGGCTTCTGGGGAGGGAATTCAATAGAAAAGCATTTTTTTTCAGCGTCGCTTGCTTCCTTCGATCTAGCTCATATCTTTTCTCGCCGTACTTCTTTACAGATCACACTGGCGAAGGAGGGGAAGGCCGAAAAGCCTCCGGTATCAGTATTCAACACGGTCGTTAACACTTGCGAGGTATGCGGAGAGGAGGAACTCACGGTCAAAGTCCTTGACGTCATGCGCGACACCCTCGAGGTGGAGGGAAATATCATCACCTTTAACATTGCGCTCAAGCGCCTTGCGAAGGCGGGGAACGTCGCGGGTTGTGAGGGCATACTCATAGGCATGCTCAACGAGGGACTCGAGCCGAACGTCGTGTCGTACACCACCACCATCGGCGCATGCGCGAAGGAGGGTATGAAGAATCCCGCCATGGCGTTAACGTGGCTACAGAGGATGAGGATGCGTGGCGTGCAGCCGAACTTCCACACTTACAACACGGCGATGGCGGCGTGCCTTGATGGGAAGGTGGAGAGCACGTTCATCAGCGCGAAGATCGCGGCAGAGATGCTTGAGGATGCCGAAAAGGAGCTTGCTTGTGGGCTAAAGGTGAGATATTGCGTACGAAAATAGTGGACAGGAAAAGGATGTAATGCTTGTCAAGGGCGCTCAATATGCCCCCTTATCCACCAATTTCCATGCATAGGGGTCCGTAAACTTCAAATCAACATTGCCGGACGCATACACCAAGGTCCTGGGGAGATCGCTAATGAAGCAGCTGAGGGAGAATTGGCGCAGTGGCGACATAGACATGACCCTTGCCAAGTCGACGACCCGGATTCCACTTCTGAAGCTTGTCGATTTCGAGAAGACCATCGACGCAGCGCGGTTGGCGGAGATACAGTGCGATGTCCCAGAGGCTGTCGAGGAGGACCTAAAGGAGGAGAATGCTGAGCAGGATTACGAATTTACACTGTTGAAAGATATACACAGAGATGATCGTCGCACGGCCATGGTCTAAGATGAAAGGGAGGACAGCGTTTTTTTGAGGACAGTGCGAAAGAGAGAGAGAGAGAGAGAGAGAGAGAGAGAGAAGGAGAATGGTGTCAGTTCTTGTGTGAGTCAGTCGATAATGATGCATCATAGACAACGATATTACATCAACTCCACGCTACTTACCTTCGAATTGGCAGGTAACCTGCGTGGAGGTGGTATGCATCTATTGTTACAATATGCTTGTTGATTTATTCATGCGCGAGGACACTTTTCGTGTAAATATGGTAATAAGAATATTCTACGCTATGGAAACCTATTTCTTTATTATTCGTTCAATCAATCTGTTCCTAAACCACCCACGCCAATGTATTATTATTGGATGATCGGAATCTCTTCCTTAACCACTAACTCCAATATTGCATCTTATTGAACGTGCATCATTTTTCGTATTACCATCGTTGTTTGAATCCCCCTATTACTCTCAGCAGTTGCGAAACGATGCGCCAAAGGTGATTCTATTTGCATGTGACATCAACTCATGGAACGGTTGTAAATAGGGATAGAAAAAAGGTGTGATTATTAATAATCTTCAATGAAGCCCTTAATTATTGCTTTGCGCAAAACCGATATCTTCATTTTTATCATCACCAACAGCTACAGAAAAGATAGAACATTGAGAACAACACCATGGTCCAAGCCAAACTGTTCCGGAATCAGCATGGGAGCTTCACTTAACAAATTTTCACAGGCGGCTAGCTTCGAATCAATGATATCAAAGTAACAAGCATACGTGCCCTCTGCTTATCGTAAACATTGGCCTGCCAGCTGCTTACCGTTGCTAGACATAGCAATCGCTCTGGAATGCTACATCGGACCATGAAGCAGTACGTAATCAATGAATTTTCAGGAGCCCACGATTCCACAAATCCCACATCACCTCGCAGGAAACGAACCTTTCAATTTCGTCGCAGAACCCCACGTTCGTTAGATTTGAGCAGTCTTCGAACGTGCTGTCGTCATTTTCCATGACTCTTGAGGGCTTGACGATGCGTTGTAGCGATGTGCAACTCCGAAATGCCCTTAGCCCTATCTCCTCCAGCCCATCACCGAGAGTTTCAGCCGTCAACCGCGAGCTCAAAAAGAATGCGTGTTCCTTAATTCGCTTGACGGCGGGGAGCCGATGATGCGTTCTAACGAGGCGCAATTTCGAAATGCAAAATCCCCTATCTCCTCCAGCCCATCGCCGAGAGTCACGGTTGTTGGGTATGATGATGTGTTCTAGCGATGTGCACTCTTCAAATGCATACCTCCCAATTTCGTCCAGCCCATCGTTGAGAATCACAATCACCCATTGCCTGCGTTCAAGGAAAGCACATGCCTGAATCACCCTGACGGACGGATGGACTTTGACGTGAGTCACACCCCTCGGTAAATCGTCATCCTCCCCCCTCTAATAAAATAAACGAAGTAAATATCATATCTACCCCTGCAGGTTCCCCCCGTCGTGTTATCATCGACGTCGACGTCCACGTCGCGATTTTCATCAATAGCAAATGTCCCAAAATCGAATCTTATGGACCCGCCAAAAAGACTTCTCGTTTATCCTTACTCACGAAGCTGAAAGCTGTCCCCAAAACGACACAGCATGGTGGAATTGATTCGAGGAGAGTGAACGGAAGTTCAAGATTCGTGTTCACCTCTTTTGTACAAATCGTTTGATGACGCATGCTTCTCCACATACATACAATATCTTTTTTTAGAGAGATTCGCCAAGCCAAGAGGGAATGTGCAACCTGGAAATCAAACCCCGTCTCCCTCGGCTCTCTCGCAAGCTAAGCTCCCTCTGGGTCTCCTCGACCGACGCAACCTCTTAAGATCATACTTTCAACAATCGAGGAATACTGGGGTGAATTACTGTGTATCCGAAGCAACCCCAACGATGGCGTCGTTCGAACCCTGCAGGGTGAGTTCTTAATGGATCATACTGCTTGCATTTTCCTTTGGGTGCACCCCAACTGTCGACAGCCCACAACCAAGCAGGAAGCTACTTGATCTATGTCGATATGATGCTTATCTCAACCACGCACAATATTATGACTCTCGCCGTTTCGAACAGACGAAAATGGAGAAGGAGGGCATCGCCCAGTCCGCCATCTCCGCCTTTGAATCGGCATTCAACTCCCTCGTTTCCGGCAATACCGGCTTCATCCCCGAATCTTCCATTACGCCCGTCCCCGAACTCGTTCACACCGATTCCATTTCCACCGAGCCCGACTCCACCCTTCTATCCGAAACGGTCGTCCTCAAACTAAACGGTGGACTCGGAACCGGCATGGGACTCGATAAGGCCAAGAGTTTGCTCGAGGTTAAGAACGGCGATACCTTCCTGGATTTGACGGCCAAGCAAGTCATGTGCATGAGGAAGGAATTCGGTCAGCATGTTAAGTTCATGTTGATGAATAGCTTTTCCACGAGTGATGATACCTTAGATTTCTTCAGGTCCAAATATCCCGCCATTGCGGGCGAGGATGGATTGGAGATGCTTCAGAATAAGGTGCCTAAACTTGATGCTACCACATTTGAGGTGAGTGGATATGCATAGATGAGCCGTTGCTTTGTTTCATTCTCCCCTTCTCTATGTTCACCTCAATGATCGGTCTTTTACATATTTCCGTTCTTTAAACACGTCTCAGCCTGCCACTTGCCAGTCTGATCCAGACAACGAGTGGTGCCCACCTGGTCATGGTGATTTGTACGCTGCCCTCATCGGATCCGGCAGCCTCGCCGCTCTCATCAAGGGCGGTTACAAATACATGTTTGTTTCCAACTCCGACAATCTCGGTGCCACCCTCGACTTGAAAATTCTGACCCACTTCGCCACCACCAACGCCTCCTTCATGATGGAGTGCTGTGAACGCACGGAGAACGACAAGAAGGGTGGCCACCTCGCCATTCGTGTATCGGACGAGCACTTGATTCTGCGCGAGTCTGCCATGTGCGCTGAGGAGGACGAGCCAGCCTTTCAGGACATCACCAAGCATCGTTTTTTCAACACGAACAACCTTTGGATCCGTATTGACAAGCTGCAAGAGATCGTTGACAAGTTCGGTGGATTCATCCCCCTGCCCATGATCATGAATAGTAAAACCGTTGATCCCAAGGATGATTCTTCTCAAAAAGTTGTCCAGCTGGAGACTGCCATGGGTGCCGCCATCGAATGCTTTGATGGGGCCAGCGCCGTTGTTGTGCCTCGCACTCGCTTCGCTCCGGTGAAGAAGTGCGACGACCTGCTGCTCCTACGAAGTGATGCCTACATCATCACTGAGGATTTCCGTCCCGTTCTCAACCCTGCGTGCGGCGGCGTAGCACCAATTATCGCCCTTGACTCCAAGAAGTACAAGCTTGTTGGTGCTCTTGAGGAGGCTACCTCTGAAGGCGTACCGTCACTTGTTGACTGCAAGCGTCTCACCGTCAAGGGTGTCATTCGCATGGGAAGGTCCACCCGCTTTGTTGGTAACGTTTCCATTACCAACAAAAGTGACGAATCGAAGTATGTGTCGGGAACAATTGCGAATACCGATTTGGATGTTAGCGATGCTGTCGGTCTTGGGTCGTTAAAGCCAACTGTGGTGAAGACTGCTCCCATCAGTGGTCAGGAACCTGGAACTTCTGGCCTTCGTAAAAAGACCAAGGAGTTCATGTCGGAGAACTATCTCAACAATTTTGTGCAGGCTGTGTTTGATGCCGTCATCGCAGGAGGAACCAATATATCTGAGGGAACTCTCATGGTTGGGGGAGATGGCCGTTACTATAATGACAAAGCCATCCAGACTATCATCAAAATGGGTGTTGCCAACGGCGTGAAGCGATTCTGGATTGGTAAAGACGGTCTGCTCTCTACTCCCGCCGTCTCAGCAACCATACGCGAGCGTGGACCTGTGTGGCAAACTGCCTTCGGTGCATTCATTCTCACTGCCAGTCACAACCCTGGCGGGCCGGAAGAGGACTTTGGAATCAAGTACAATACCCAGAATGGTGGACCCGCCCCAGAGTCTCTCATGCAAGCCACATATTCTAACACCACTTCGATCAAGAGCTACAAGATATGTGCCGACTTCCCTGAAGTTGATATTACCACCGTAGGATCAACCACAGTTGAGGCCGGCGATGGAAGCAGCTCTATTGTGGTTGAGGTCATCCCTTCCACCGAGTCCCATGTTGCACTTCTGAAGACCATCTTCGACTTTGATGCCATCAAGGCCTTGCTAGGCCGTGATGACTTCACCATGGTCTATGATTCCATGCACGGTGTGAACGGTCCATATTCTAAGTCCGTTTTCGTTGATGAGCTCGGACAACCCGAATCTGTACTCACCAATCACATCCCCAAGGACGACTTCAACGGAGGACATGCGGATCCCAACTTGACCTATGCGAAGGAGCTCGTTGCGACAATGGGCCTGAATGCGAAAGGCGATAAGATCGATGTCTCGGGTCCAATCCCTTCGTTTGGTGCAGCCGCAGATGGTGATGGCGACCGTAACATGATTCTTGGAACCCAATTCTTTGTCACTCCATCCGATTCTCTTGCTGTCATCGTCGCCAATGCCAACTGCATCCCTTTCTTCCGCTATCAAGGCGGACTCAAAGCTGTTGCTAGATCCATGCCCACGAGCGGTGCCGTTGATCGTGTCGCCAAAGACTTGAACCTTGACTTTTTTGAAACGCCCACCGGATGGAAGTTCTTTGGCAACCTCATGGATTCCAAGGTCATCTTTAAGGGCAAAGATTACACTCCTTTCATCTGCGGCGAGGAAAGTTTTGGAACTGGGTCAGATCACGTTCGCGAGAAGGATGGCATCTGGGCGGTGTTGGCATGGCTGAACATCTTGGCCGCTAACAACTCCGATGCATCCAAGCCCCTAGTTACCGTCGAGGATATTGTGCAGAAGCACTGGTCAAAATATGGACGTAACTACTATTGCCGATGGGACTTTGAGGGCGTTGACAAGGTTAATGCCACTGCTATGATGGACAAGATGCGCTCTGAGTCAGCCGCCAACACAGGCCGCACTATTGGAAGTTACACTATCGCCACGGCTGACGACTTCAAGTACATTGATCCCGTGGATGGCTCGGTCGCCCAGAAGCAGGGAATTCGTTTCCTCATGTCAGATGGATCTAGGATCATCTTCCGTCTTTCTGGAACTGCAGGTTCAGGAGCCACGGTCCGAATGTACATCGAGCAGTATGAAACCGAGAAGCTAAACTTGCCAGTTGCTGTCGCGCTAGAAGAACTTACTAAGATTGCTCTGGGGCTCTGTGATATCTTGACGTTCTGTGGAACTGAGACCCCAACTGTCATTACGTAAGGAAAGCGATAACTCCGGACTATGTGCCTAGCTTTTCTTTCGATCATGAAGTTGGTGCATTCTTAGATTATTCTCAGGATTACATTTGTTGCGTTGGAGTATTTGAATAATTATGTTGTGATTCAATGAATTTTGTACGAAACAATACTTTTTTCTGACTAACAGCTAAGCAACGTTAAACGAAAGCACAATTATCCTGGGTACCATTTTATGGGAGTCTTCGTATCATTTCAACTTCATCTAGTTCCATGTACAAAAAATGCCATAACCAGATTCTGTCTCAGCCTGGATAAGCAGTGGTGCCACGACTGGCCACGACCCTCGAGTTGACTGGATATGTAGGTACTTCTCGGTTATCCGACACCATCGTGACTGGCAATCATGCCGCGTGCGTGGACATTTCACCCTGAACATGCACCAGGAGGAGACACCAATAATGCGACACCATCACATCATCTGCGGGATAACTTTCGACGGAACCAACCTTTGAAGCCCCGTCTCCAGGTGAGATGCGATATTTCCTGGCGGGCGTGATTATTATCATTACCCCCGGGAGCATCATCAGAATCCGCCACATGCTCCCTCGAGAGCGTGTCGTCATTCCAATCGTCCACGAGCACGGTATGAGCTCCTCCGATATCCCGCCCCTCCTCTATCCCGATCGCACCCACGTCGTCGTCCCCCCCCACCAAGGCCCTCCCGCCGATCCACGACGGAGGCGGAGGTCCGGGACCCGCGACGATCAACGGGGTTGTCCCACCCCGAAGGAATTCCCCCCCCAATCTCTCGTCCAATTCCTCCACGAGGCCGCTCACCATGACCCCCAATACCCCGTCGACGCCGTACGCCCCCCCCGACCTCCTCGTCGAACACCTGAGCTCGTCGACGACGCCCAACACCGTCGATAGGCCGAATGCGAGTACGCCGAACATGTACGATTGCATAACGAGCACGTTCGGCGCTATTGCCGAGCTGCCCGAACCGCAAATCGGAAACGTCGATAGCACTAGGACGCCCAATAGCCTCAGCACGTGCATTTGCACGTCGGGCAACTTGGACTGCAACGCGCCGCATCGCTCGCTCCTCGCACGACGCAGCGATCGCACGGTATCGTATATCGGCCCGGGCACGCCCACGGACGTGGCGTACAGTATCGATTCGAGCGGATCGTCGCCGCTCGACGTCGGATGCGACGACGACATCGACGACGACGTATCGGACGACGACGATCCGCTCCCTCCGCCCGCGTAGGCTACGACGTCGATCGGATCCCGCATCGCCAGCATCCCCAAATCGTTTCGAACGTAATCGTCCATCCTCGACAAGAGCGTGGGATACATATTCCCACGTCTGCCGTACGACAATAGGGATATCTGTTCCAATAACGACTTCGCCTCAGTCACCTCGGCGAAGATGGCGTAATACACCCGTTCCTGTTCCTTGTACGTGAAGTAATACGCCTGACCGACGAGTATGCCGAATAATAGGGCGCACGTGGTCAATACGTTCTGAACGTACTGCGACAGGTCGTTCGATAATACCGTTATGACGTCGTTCGTGTAGAGCATATTATCGGCCGTGGCGGTGCCACTCGACGTTATTATTCCGGCGGGGAGGTCGAGGAGCCAATGGACCGATATTGGATACATGACAATCGCGATAATCGATAGTAGGACGCTCGGTAAACCGACGCGTATTATCGTACGGATCTGATGGGACAACGGTGGATGAGTCGAGGGCACGATTATTGAGGAATAGGAGGAGGTCGTGGAAGTGGTAGTGGCAGCAGCAGCCGTAGTCGACGACGACCACTTCGATAATGCGTCCAATACGGATCCCGGGGGATATGTCTCCATCATCGACACATAGTCGTCTCGGGGGTTGGATATCGCTCTTTCGGCAATTTTCATCGATATCCAATCGGCGAATGCGTCGATCGGACCGCCATTCGTGACGGCGGGGGGTATAGACGACGTCGAGAACGACGATTTACCTGCACGGTATCTCGACGTCGATGGGAGGGGAGGGCGGACGTCCGACGGAGAACCATCCCCAGCGGGGTAGTCGGTCGTACCGGAACCGTCATCGTCGTGACCGTCCCCCGTGGGAGGACGGCGGTAGTCGGAATCGTCGGTGGGGAAGAAGATCGACGAGGCAGAAGTCGACGACGACGACGACGATGACGATGAAGAAGGAGACGATGGCCCCCCGGCGAAGGCACGAAGGTATGACGATCTCGAGGTAGATGATGCGGCGGGAAATACGACGTGGCACTTGGCGAACGTCGACGCGATCGTCGTCGGGCGATGACGATGGCGGCGGTCGCCCGCGCGACGTCGGAGCACGTGTCGAGAAGGAGTGGGATGGGCATACGCCGTCGACGATGACGTCGACGTGAACGTGTGGCGATCGTCGCGATGCAGCAGTAGGACCGCGGCGACGCGCAGCAGCGCCAAGACGAACGGGACGGCCATCCTCGACGACGACGACGACGACGACGACGACGACGACGACGACGACGATGCCATCACCATTGTCTCGAAAATCTCCATTTGTGGTTGCACAGTTCGTCGCTCCCGCCATTTTTAAGTTGAAGTTGGCGGGAGTGATTATATTTCCAACAAGCCCCGGGCCGATATATGTTGTATCGTAGAGGCGGGGACGAACCAGGGGGAATATTCAGCCCGATCTCAATCACTGATGCTCCCCTCGTCTCAACTTCCCCAACATAACTTCTGGTATCTAATGTATTACTTTTACCGCTCGCGGCGATGGCTGTCCGCCACTCGTTCTGGGCGAATCGCCCCGGCCGAAATAAGGCGACCAGGCAACGACATACATCGCGGTTTTTTCTTGGCGCCGATCACATTGCGAGTTCGCCTCAGGGGGAAATACCACACATTGACACCACCAGGACGGCGTTCTCGACAATTGTATTTCTGATGCATATATTCTGCACTTTTTATTGGCGATGGACTCCCCCCTCCCTCGCCAAGATATTACAAAATAGTGACAATTCATCCTTCACTCATCATCGTCATCATGATGAATTGACAATTCAAGACAAATAAAAATCGCCGATCACGAGCAACGGGAATGGCGACAAAGGGAACGGAGGAGAGTACTTCGTTCATAACAGGCAGACGATGCTTGATATTCCAAAAAATGTGATTCGTGTCAAATTCCCTTCGTCCGTCAAGGTGGTTATGAGATCCGCATTCAACAGACGCAGGCAATTGGTGATTGTGACACTCAACGATGGGCTGAAGAATATTGGACAGGAGGCATTTCGCTGTTGCTATTCGCTAAATCGCATCGACATACCCCCATCCGTCAGCGTCAAGGTGATAAATAAGTTTTCGTTCAACAACTGCTCGGGTTTGACAACTTTAACTCTCAATGAGGGGGTGGAGGAGATTGGGGCATCTGCAGTAGCATTTTTCTCGTCGCCACGTGAGATCATGATATCCCCCGCCACAAGGGCAATTGAAGACAGGACATTCTGCGTGTCCGGTCCTTCCTCTAACTGATAGCGACGACGGCAAAGATGATTTGAATGGAGAAAAAGGTGATTGATCGACTCGTTTTGGTGGCACCTCTAACTTGCCACAGCGATAGCGGATGCAATAGACCATGAACCAGTTCTTATCGGCACGAGGATGCTTGTCATGCCCCTTTTTAAGATTGCACACCATACGTAGTTCATGTATCATATTTTAACCCTTATTTCAATTTTAATGAGATCATACCACACCTCGTAACACGCTCGTGAGGTCGTACTTGCACAAAGACGAAAAAATTAGTACATAATCGGCATTATTCCAGATGGATACGATACCCTCTCACAGATGACGGAGCACTACTCGCTCAAGGCACCACGAGCTTTGCATTGCCTAATACATACACGCTTCGAACGAGCCCATGCAATGAGCGACACACGCATTGCTGTATGTTTTGCCATCACAGCCTGTTACCTCACAGAATACCATCGAACAAACATCAGGGCAAGGCTGCCCAGCAGATTCGCCATCATGGGTTGAGCATGCAGCGCCGATTACACACTGCTTGGTGGTGGGTGCCTTCATTGCGTATTTTGGAAATGCAAATGACCCACGACGTTAATAAGGAGGGAGGATGACGAATAAAACGAAACGATACTCAACAAGTGAACTTACACTGGTGGGCGGCTGCGTTACTGTAGCAGCATTCACAGCGGGCTTGCCCCCAGCATTGTCGTGAGGGCAATGAGAACTAACACAAGGAAGCAATTGGGCTTTCTTTTTAATGCAGGAGCAGATATTTATTAACATGTTTTGGATAGAAAAGGAACACAAAAATAGAACAATGATGTTTGGTTGTGTCGCCTTCATAAACATATTAGAGAGCACGAAAGTTGCGTTGTGCCAAAATCCAACCTCTCTTGGTATGGATTCAATCCATCTTGGATATTCCCCCCCCCCGAACTATCATTTGGTAGTGAAATGGTATTGAATTCCTTTTCAAGTTCTCGCAACCCCAAGGG
>JALLBA010000306.1:0-21114 GCA_036939675.1 Cyclostephanos invisitatus | reverse complement strand
TATTAGATCCGAATATTCGATATTATGTATCTGCTGATATTAGCTGCTACAGATCCCCCCTCCATCTAGCTGAATTCAGCAAAACCACTGTTTAAAGGACCGATAGAAAATCTACGATATGTACGATGCCACTTTTGCAAACAAGTAGGGAGTTCTCTAAAATGTACGTACAATAGGTATCCTACGAACTCTCTCACTCACCGACGACGCGAGATGGACATCGCACGTCGCACGTCCTTATCATGGCATCGATCTCGAATCGTATCACTCATAACACTACCTCCGTCCTAGAAATCAATGAATCTAATAGAGCCCTAAACCCCCTGATTGCCCGCGGGGCGTTCGGCCACGTCGACATTGCCCTCTTGATTCATGGGGAGTTCAGTCTTTCTCCGGAATCAGATGACTCCTCAAGGCCATCAACACCACGACGCAAGGTCCAGTGCGTATCGTTGGCAGCTATCAAAACTATACCAAATGCGACAATATCATTATCATCGGGTCCAGCGGAATCTAATCACGTGGATGCCCAATTGACCCGGGAAGCCTTTGCTGAATTGAATTCCCTTCGCTTGCTCAATGGCCACGAGAATGTCACGCCATTGCTCGGGTATTATGGTGCTCGTGATGCACGATTGAGTAGATCCGGCGGGAGCGGGTTTGAGGGGTGGGAGTGGGCAGACGATTCCCCTGCTGCCGGACGAGGCTCACCTTCATCATTATGCTTGGTATTTCCCTATCATCCGGTTGACCTGGCAGACGCGTTGAGTCATCGTCGATTGAAATCCTTCGCTAGCAACCCTCCTCACAATTACTTTCATTTACCGCCCATTGCGGTACAATCAATCGCGCACGATATCATGTCGGCACTAAAGCATTTACACAATCATCATATTCTTCACAGAGATATCAAGCCGAGTAATTTATACATTACGAATGATGGGTATATTCAGTTAGGGGACTTTGGTCTGGCCAGAGCCGTACCAGTGTTAAAGTACGACAACGCCGAGAAACGCTCATTCGACAGCAACTCTTCCAAGGCTGGTTTGACCGATGAGAAAAATCCCAGCGTCACACAAGGTCTGTGTACGCTTCAATATCGCCCTCCTGAGCTCCTCTTTGGTGGCACCAGCATCCGCTACGAAGTGGACATTTGGTCTGCGGGATGCGTTCTCGCTGAGCTTCTTACACTGTCGGGACCACTCTTTCCTGGCCATGGGGTGTTGGATCAACTAGGGCGTATCTTCCATGTGTTAGGCACACCAACAGAGGAAAGTTGGCAGGGTGTGAGTATGCTACCAGATTGGAATAAGGTGTGTTTTGAACCGAAACCCGGCATTGGATTGCGGCGAAAATTTCTTGGAGAAGATTCGTGGAACAATTTGGGATGCTTGCTAGAACGAATGTTATCATTGGATCCATGCTGTCGACCTTCCGCACGACAGTGCTTGAGGCATTCGTGGCTCGTATCATTTGATGAGAGTTGTAGATCTGACGGGTCATTGAAAAGGCAAGCTCGTCAAACTGTGGTGGATGAATTGATTCCTTCATTCTTACAGGTTTCAAGTCCTATTTACTTCCCCTCGCCAAACGAAAGAACGGGCAAAAATGAGAGGGCTAGTGGCACAAACAATGACGAAGAAATCGTAAGCGCCGATGACAATCCGATGAGAGACCCTTTTGAATACGCGAAGCATTACGCTTCCAAATTAGCGTGTACCAGACGGTCATTCCCTCTAACTTTCCGTTCCGACTCAAAAGTTAAATAGATGGAATTGCACCGACGTACTTCTTGAGCTTTTTGAATACCAGAGTGTGCATCGTAGGATGGTTTAATCAGTTGTTGACTAATTTTTTTTGGTATTACATGCTGGTTCCCATGTACGTTTCGTGGTATCTTGGGGGCAACGGCGGCGCAATTTCAATATTGTTTTTGCGGACTTTGTTTCCCTCAGCTGACGACTTTGTTCCCTCTCAAAGCATCCTTGGAAACCATGGCCTGCTTCAGTCGATCGTTTCGAGCATTGTTGTGGCGCAACGCAATCTACCGGAAGAGGCGCTGGTTACCTTCGGTGAGTTCGCTTGAATCTCGCCCATCGTCATTGGCGTGACTGAATCCCGATTTCATTGCCTCTTCCTTCTAATGAAGTCGTGCGCTCCCTTTTTCGTCGTTCTTTTCCCCCATCACAGCTGGTGGAATTCTTCCTCCCGGCGCTCTGTGTGGCGATTCTCTGGTTCATCAAACTGGATTTGCAGTCGGATTCCAAGTCAGCGCTCAACGCTGTCGTGGTCCCAGCAAGCTACCCAAAAAGTGGCGATGTCATCATTCCGCTTTCATTCCATGACTATGCAACAGCAATCCAAGCTGCTCGCGTCTGCGTGGAAGACCCGGCAGCTACATCGGCAGCAAAGATGCTAGGTCTAAACACCTTAATGATTTCTGGCCTTGACTACAGGGACTGGCCGGTGCCATTCGTGTTTTGCAATTCTAAAGCGTGTAGGGAAAGAGGAGAGGACGCGACGAACTACTGTACGTACAAAACTTTGGCGTTGGCTCCCATGAATGCGGTTAAGGCCGATATGCAACGAATGCTGAGCTTCAAGGCCTACGTGGAGAAGAGGAATCCGCAACTTACCAACAACAGCGCCCTTCCGTTCAAATACGATTTCCTCCAGACATTCGACAGCAACGATGCGCTGCAATCGTATGTAACTTCTGAAAGCTACGGCGAGTGGCGGAGTGGGCAATACTTTCCAAAGGTAGCAATCGCGATAGTATTCAGCGGAGGAACGGACAGCAAATCATACGAGTACACAATTCGTACGAATTCGACCAACTTCAACTCTGCGGAGCAAGCGAGGCGACCTGCGACCAAAACTACCCCGAATACCCAGCGTGTGTTCTCTCCTTTCGCACGAGAGGATAGCACTTCGTGCTCAACTCAAGGCCGCCCTAACATGGGTAAACATGGTGGATCTTGTACAGGCCAGTACATTCTAAACGGTGCGGTCGCCATTCAGCGGCTCGTGAATGATTGGATTTTGAGTGACAGTAATGCCAATGTCACTGTCGCAGAGAATGGAGCTGTCTTTCTCCCTTTCCCCACCAAAGAGTACACGAGGAGGGGGTTCTACGGTAGCATCGGCCCCTTCGCGCCACTATTATTCACACTAGGCCTCCTTTATCCGGTGTCGTCCACAATACGATCCGTGGTTCTCGAAAAAGAACTTCGACAGAAAGAACTTATGAAAATGATGGTGAGCAAGATAACTTCTCTTCGACAGTTTCCCCACATTACCTTAGACAACTCAATTTACATCCGCAACCATGTACAGTCCGTCACTGAATGCGACATCGGCTGGTCTTGGTTTTTGTCATTTTATGCCTTTTTTGCACCGTCCGGCCTCTTGACAGCAGTCTTCACCAATTTGCTTTACTCGACCAGCAATTTTATGTGGTTGCTGGTCTTTTGGCAGCTTACTTTCATTTCATGCATAGTATTCTGTTTCTTGATAGCTGCCGTTTCTGCAAAATCTACGAAGGCGACGTTGGTAGGAATTATGATGTTCTTCGTTGGATACTTTGTACCATTTACGGTTGACTACCAAAACGGTGATCGAACTCTCGTCAGTCTGATGTCACTTCATCCAGTAACGGCGTACACATATGGCTTGATTATGATGGGATATCTGGAAGATTCAGGGGTGGGCGTACAGTCAACCACTTTAAGGAGCTCGGAATTCCCATCTGGCTACACATTTGCTTCGTCACTGTGGATGCTGCTCTTTGACTCCATTCTGTGGGGACTTGTTTGTTGGTACTTGAACAGAGCCATCAGAGGAGATTACGGAACTGCGTTGAAGTGGTATTTCCCATTCACAAGACAGTATTGGTTCCCAGCGAAAAAGGTGGTAGCGAATGAACCTCCATCAACGGTTGAAGATTCGCATGTTCCCATCGAGGACATGAGTGAGAACCAAACATTCCGTGATAATTTAGGTGTTCATATTCATGGACTTCGAAAGCAATTCGGCGAGAAGACAGCCGTGTGTGGCTTGAATATGTCAATGTATCCTGGTCAAATCACTGCCCTTTTGGGGCACAATGGTGCTGGTAAGACAACAACGATCGCCTGTTTGACTGGACTCGTACCACCAACGTCAGGATACGCAACAGTTGCAGGATACGACATTCGCACAGATTTATCATCACTACGCGAAAACGTGGGCATTTGTTTGCAGCATGATTGTTTATTTCCTCAGCTTACCGTGATGGAGCACGTGATATTTTTCTCCAAGATCAAGGGTTTATACGAGAAAAAGTCGAAAGACGAGTGCAACAAAGCAGTACTGACAGCGATTGAAGACGTAGCTTTGTCTGAGAAGAGGCTAAGCTTTGCGAAGGACTTGAGTGGAGGCATGAAGAGAAAACTCTCTGTCGCGATTGCTTTCTGTGGCGATCCAAAAGTTGTCTTTCTCGATGAACCTACCAGTGGCATGGACCCTTTCGCCAGACGTTTTACCTGGAATGTAATTCGCAGATATCGCGAGAACCGTGTTATTGTGCTGACAACGCACTTTATGGACGAAGCTGATCTATTGGGGGACAGAATCGCTATAATGGCAGATGGTCAACTCCGATGTGTAGGAAGTAGCTTGTTTTTGAAACGCAAGTTCGGCGTTGGATATCAGCTAACGGTTATTAAGAATTCAAGTAAGGCTGTCCAGGTCGATAAAGATGAAGTGGTAGTGGGTTCGTTGACGAAAACAGAAGAGAGAAAGAATTTGAATGGCATCCTTGCAGCTATCGTGACAGGTGCAGTGCCTTCAGCGACGGTGTTAAGCAACGTGGGCACTGAAATGAAATTTCAGTTGCCAATCGGTGAATCTGCTCGATTTGTTGGAATGTTTACGATGCTGGACGATCAAATCAAGAGGAGGCAAATTGAAACCTACGGAGTAAGTGTCACAACACTCGACGAGGTTTTTCTACTAGTTGCTCGTGGCGAATTAGGAACGGCTGCCACCAAAAAGGAAAAGTTGCCGGTTGTTCCCAGAAGCAGCCCGAATGGCTCTTTGATTGCAGGCGGGGAGGAATGCAGCCGATTCAAGCGTCATGTCCAGGCATTATTTGCGAAGCGTGCGAAGAACTTCAAGAGAGACAAGAAAGCTTGGTAAGAATAGTGTGGTCGGCGCTTATCCTTTTATCATCGCAACCTGAAAGTCCAACCTTGTGCTGCTTTTTTTGTATTCGAACAAGGTGCTGCTCGACTATTCTCCCTACCATAATTCCTCTCTTGGGTTTCCTTGTTGTAAACTTCACTGGCAGGCGGAGTCCCAACCTCCCTTCCTTAACCCTGTCCCTGGATCAAAATAATCCAGAAATCTTACTTGAACGAAATCCCATACCATTTAATAGCCCAGGTAAGGCATTGGTGTGTCGGGTAGCCAGATTTATTTCTGGATACTCTCACCCTTGTGTTGGCAATCAATGTTGATCAGGCGAGTATGAGTGTCAGCCTGGCAAATGTGTCTACGGGAGGTATCTTGTCAGCATCTCGTCGTTATTGAACAAGTCCGAATGGTACCACTTTTGCGGAGCCAATACTCGTGTGGGCAGAACTGTCCAGAATCTATCATGTACGATTAGAGACTCTCCCAACGTCATGAACCAGATCAACCAGTTGGGCGCATTCGGCGTAGAGACAGCCGTGTCTGACGTCCTAAACACTTCTGTGAGCGTTCACAACATGTCGGACGACTTTGGAGCCTCGTTGTACGGCGGAATTTTCTTCACTCGTGAGGTAGACAGTATCACAACAAATGGCAGTAGCTTCAATGATATTGTGGTCGATGCCTGCGAAAAAAAACCTAACAGCTACAGGACGGCGGAGCAATGCGCAGACTTTGGAGGTGTCGGATACATTGTCAATTACAATTTCACGTCCCTCCACGCATCTTTACTTTACCAAGCCACTGCGGACGAAGCATTGATTCGAAAACACACCAACAGTGCGGACTACAAGATTTCTGTGTCCGTTTGGCCTCTCCCCATCACCTCAGCCGAGAAGCAATACACACTGGCATCAAACGCGTTCGCGGCGTGGTTTTTGCTCGTGCTGTCATTTCCTTTCATCGCGGGATCCTTTGCAACATTCATCGTCGATGAGAGAGAGCGGAAAGCTCGGCACCTTCAAACTGTCTCGGGCGTAAAATCGTCAGCTTACTGGTTGTCAACATTTCTTTGGGATGTAATGAATTATCAGATTCCGCTTTGGACGGTGGTAATATTGATGTACTGTCTGGATATCCGTGAGTATCGAGTATTTCTATTCGCCCGACAGAGTGCGCACTCCAAACCTTGACTCATCCCTTGGCCCGCCCATCCTCCCTACGATTTTGGTAGAATCATTTATCACGAGCGATCGTCAAGCTGCGGGTACAACTTTATCTTTACTGATTCTCTTCGGGCCCGCGGCGGCTGGGTTTACGTACATAGTCTGCTTTTTCTTCAAGTCTCCATCTATGGCGAACCTTTTTGTCATCGTCTTCAACTTTTTCATCGGGATGGCGGGACCTTTGGTTTGCTTCATTCTCAGGGTGATTGCTGCCGATCTCACCAATCCGAAGCCGAACTTGAAATATGCGGCGATTGCCCTCGAGTGGATCCTTCGACTCATTCCATCCTTTTGTCTCGGGAAAGGACTCTTGTACACGTGAGGGCTACACTTCCTTGACCGTTTAAACGTCGAGGTTTTTATCTAACACGATTTCACTCGTCATTCAACCGTCTTACTCCCATCATTTTTCAGAATCAACGCCAATTTCTTTGAATTCATTGAGGCGAAACCTCTCAACACGTGGTCTCCGGCATTAGCTTTTTACGAAGTTATTTTTCTTGCAGTTGAAAGCGTTTTCTTTGTCGTGTTGACCATCTTGATCGATATTCTTTCAACTAAGCCAAGCACCTCGCTTCTGTTGAAAAGATTGACGGACTGTCTGACTTTTAATTGGCTGTTAACTGATCAACCAACCAAGATCCAGGACAAGGAGAGAATCCTGGATGACGAGGACGTAATCGTTGAGAACGAACGGGTTCGAAGCGGGAAGGCAGATGAAGATCTCATTGTCTTAAATGCGCTCGCCAAACAGTATCCAAGTGGAAAGCAAGCTGTTGATTTCATGTCCCTGGGAATCGCTCCAGGGCAATGCTTCGGTCTACTAGGGATCAATGGAGCAGGCAAGATGTGACGTCCATTGAACATTCTTAATTCTCATCTCTTTTGATTTCAACTGATCGACAGCCTCCTTCCATTCCTTTCCCCAGGCAAGACAACGTGTATGGCAATGTTGACTGCCGAGTTTCCGCCCAGTAGCGGCGATGCAATCCTGGATGGTTTTAGCGTTAGCAAAGACCCAGATCAGACTCGGCGTGCAATCGGATACTGCCCCCAATTCGATGCACATTTTGCAAACATGACGGGGGCGGAGCATGTTGAGTTGTATGCTGTTATCAAAGGCGTTAGGCAGGACCTGCTGAAGGAAGTGGTTGCGGCTAAACTTAATGAAGTCGGTCTGAGTGAATACGATGGCAACCGGTTAAGCTCCGAGTATAGTGGAGGCATGAAACGAAAATTATCAGTCGCAATTGCGACGATTGGTGATCCACGGATTGTGTTTTTGGACGAGCCATCAACTGGTATGGATCCTGTCGCGCGTCGGGATCTATGGAACGTGATTTCAACGATGGCGGAAAGTAATAAGTCCTCTGTCATACTGACGACACATTCTATGGAAGAGTGCGAAGCATTGTGTCCACGAATCGGGATTATGGCAGGCGGAAGGCTTCGTTGCCTGGGTTCGGCACAGCACTTGAAGTTCCGCTTTGGCGAGGGGTTTCAGATCGAGCTGAAGGCGAAACGCCCCCTGGATCAGGACGTTGACGTGCTCAATGCCACTCGGGTTATCCTTGGTAACAAAAACGGGCTCGGAACCGATCTCGAAGCGGTCGATATACATGATTTGGCTGTCGAGACCAACCTAAACCTCGACCAGGCGAAGGCCGCGTGCACCAGGCTTGCCGTAGATGATTATTTGACTAAGATGATCCATCCGGACAATCCGACTGGATATCCAATCTTCAAGGTCGCCAGCTCGCCGGTGGGTATCTGCGTTTCAGAGCTCGTTTGTTTTTGTGTAGAAGAGCTTCGCGTAAAGGCACTTGTTGACTTTTTCGAGGGCTCGTACGATTCGGCCATTCTACGGGAACGTCAGGGTGTGAAGCTGCGATATGAAATCGCATCAAAGGGTGTGACTATTGCTTCCGTCTTTGCCATGGTGGAAGAACACAAGGAAAAGCTCAAGATTGAAGAGTATGGGGTCTCCCAAACTTCGCTTGAGCAGGTATTCAACAGATTTGCCTCCGTTGCGGAAATCGAGAAAAAGAACACAGTTGATGGTCATTCTTATAACAAACTCGCTGCCGTGCGACGATTCCTGCGCATCGCCTCTCCGCCACGAATTGCGGCAGCAAAGTAGTCGTGTGGCCCTGGAATGCTGGCTACCTGCTTTCACTGATGTTTACACCGTCCTGGTCGATTTGATTTTAGCTTTTTATGTGTAATAGTTCAGTCATGATACACTCGTACGACCCATGTTTCCATTGCTTTTTCTTCCCGGGCTAGGTTGGCCCCGAAGATAGGAGCGCTAAAAGCCCACGTTTCAACAGTGCATTTTGCTGTGAGCAGCCTTCAATCTCTGCCTCCAACGTCAGAATGCGATTCGGCAACTCCTAACTTCTCTTTGTTTACAGCATGATTGTTTATTTCCTCGCTTACCGTGATGGAGCACGTGATATTTTTCTCCAAGATCAAGGGTTTATACGAGAAAAAGTCGAAAGACGAGTGCAACAAAGCAGTACTGACAGCGATTGAAGACGTAGCTTTGTCTGAGAAGAGGCTAAGCTTTGCGAAGGACTTGAGTGGAGGCATGAAGAGAAAACTCTCTGTCGCGATTGCTTTCTGTGGCGATCCAAAAGTTGTCTTTCTCGATGAACCTACCAGTGGCATGGACCCTTTCGCCAGACGTTTTACCTGGAATGTAATTCGCAGATATCGCGAGAACCGTGTTATTGTGCTGACAACGCACTTTATGGACGAAGCTGATCTATTGGGGGACAGAATCGCTATAATGGCAGATGGTCAACTCCGATGTGTAGGAAGTAGCTTGTTTTTGAAACGCAAGTTCGGCGTTGGATATCAGCTAACGGTTATTAAGAATTCAAGTAAGGCTGTCCAGGTCGATAAAGATGAAGTGGTAGTGGGTTCGTTGACGAAAACAGAAGAGAGAAAGAATTTGAATGGCATCCTTGCAGCTATCGTGACAGGTGCAGTGCCTTCAGCGACGGTGTTAAGCAACGTGGGCACTGAAATGAAATTTCAGTTGCCAATCGGTGAATCTGCTCGATTTGTTGGAATGTTTACGATGCTGGACGATCAAATCAAGAGGAGGCAAATTGAAACCTACGGAGTAAGTGTCACAACACTCGACGAGGTTTTTCTACTAGTTGCTCGTGGCGAATTAGGAACGGCTGCCACCAAAAAGGAAAAGTTGCCGGTTGTTCCCAGAAGCAGCCCGAATGGCTCTTTGATTGCAGGCGGGGAGGAATGCAGCCGATTCAAGCGTCATGTCCAGGCATTATTTGCGAAGCGTGCGAAGAACTTCAAGAGAGACAAGAAAGCTTGGTAAGAATAGTGTGGTCGGCGCTTATCCTTTTATCATCGCAACCTGAAAGTCCAACCTTGTGCTGCTTTTTTTGTATTCGAACAAGGTGCTGCTCGACTATTCTCCCTACCATAATTCCTCTCTTGGGTTTCCTTGTTGTAAACTTCACTGGCAGGCGGAGTCCCAACCTCCCTTCCTTAACCCTGTCCCTGGATCAAAATAATCCAGAAATCTTACTTGAACGAAATCCCATACCATTTAATAGCCCAGGTAAGGCATTGGTGTGTCGGGTAGCCAGATTTATTTCTGGATACTCTCACCCTTGTGTTGGCAATCAATGTTGATCAGGCGAGTATGAGTGTCAGCCTGGCAAATGTGTCTACGGGAGGTATCTTGTCAGCATCTCGTCGTTATTGAACAAGTCCGAATGGTACCACTTTTGCGGAGCCAATACTCGTGTGGGCAGAACTGTCCAGAATCTATCATGTACGATTAGAGACTCTCCCAACGTCATGAACCAGATCAACCAGTTGGGCGCATTCGGCGTAGAGACAGCCGTGTCTGACGTCCTAAACACTTCTGTGAGCGTTCACAACATGTCGGACGACTTTGGAGCCTCGTTGTACGGCGGAATTTTCTTCACTCGTGAGGTAGACAGTATCACAACAAATGGCAGTAGCTTCAATGATATTGTGGTCGATGCCTGCGAAAAAAAACCTAACAGCTACAGGACGGCGGAGCAATGCGCAGACTTTGGAGGTGTCGGATACATTGTCAATTACAATTTCACGTCCCTCCACGCATCTTTACTTTACCAAGCCACTGCGGACGAAGCATTGATTCGAAAACACACCAACAGTGCGGACTACAAGATTTCTGTGACCGTTTGGCCTCTCCTGTTCACCTGCTGGTCGATTTGATTTTAGATTTTTATGTGTAATAGTTCAGTTATGATTCACTCGTATGATCCATGTTTCCATTGCTTCTTCTTCCCGGGCGAGGATGACCCCGAAGATTGGAGCGCTAAAAGCCCACGTTTCAGCAGTGCATTTTGCTGTGAGCAGCCTTCGATCTCTGCCTCCAACGCCACGATGCGAGCTCGGCAACTCCTAACTTCTCTCACCAGCAACTTTTTGGCAGACTTCCACTCCTTCTCATTTGCCATTATTTGCTCACGTTCAAATCTCAACATATCCGATAGCACACGGGACTTTTTCTCATTCTTGTTCACGATATCCAATGACTCCTTCTTCATTGTCGCCTCTTTTGACTTCATGTCATCGACAGCCTTCTCCAATCCCTTAACCCTTTCGTCTAAGAAGACAATAACCTCTTGATCTTCCAAACTCTTCTTCTGTACCTCCCTCATCTCCTCCTTTTGCGCCTGCACCACTCGCTCTGTGTCGCGCACCCTTGTAACCAGAAATTCCTTCACGGCCTCAACGCTGGCGAGGTTAGCCTCGGCGTCCTCCTTCTCGAGTCGCCACTTGATCGCGTCGGCCTCGCATTTATGAAGCTTCTCGCGCATCCGGAGAATGACCGATAGTTCGGCAGGCGTGAGCTTGGACGCCATGCTGTTTGCCATGGCGGCGTTGAGCTTGATTTCGGAACCAGTGTCGGGTGGTGGGGCCGAAGAAGAAATGTTCGCGGATATGGGAATATTCGCAGCCATTGGCGCCGATGATACGGAGGAAGCATCGATGCCCGCACCGCCGAACCACGACGATACCTGAGAAAATGGGTTCCCTCCGCTCCCTGCAGTGGCCACGGAAGTGCTCGACCCCTGTCTCCTGTGATGCGAGGGACCGGGCATACCGAAAAGCTTTGGCGATGATTTCGCCGTCGTCGAGGACGATAGTCTAGTACCTCTTGTCCCCCCCTCCGATGACGACGACGATTCCGTGGGGGCAAGTGCCGTAGGCACAGTTGTCGTCCGGGGCGGCGAATGCGATGTGGTCGTCGTCATCCCCCCCGGATGGCCGGCGATCGAGTCGCGAGGGGCATCGTTCGTCGGCGGCAAATCGTCCAACAGCAGCAGCTCGGCGGCGCGCACGACGTCCCCCCCGGCGGCATCGAGGGCTAGTCTCGCGCGTTGGGGATCGAAGCCCATGGACTCTAATTGACGCGCCCTCACCTCGCGCTCCTCCCCGTCCCCCCCACGATGCCGAGGGTCGTCGTCCACCACTGCTGCGGCGTCGTCGTTCGAATCGCCCTCGGAGGAGGAAATGGCCCGTTTATTTCGCTGCTGGTCGTCGTGGGCGCCGTGATCAGTCACTTCCCGCTCCTCGTCGCCGCCATCATCATCGCCAACGTCGCCACCGCCCATCCCGAACATGACATTCACCTTGGAAAGCAATGCCTTGTTCGTTTGGGCGAAATTCATTATTTCCATCGGATCCAGGTAAGCAAATATGCCCATTAGCGTGGTCTCGTCGAGTGCGTGCGGAACGAACGCATCCTTCGGACCATCATCGTTATTCGTCGTCGGCGATGCCGCGACGTTCGTCGCGGTGGCGTTGGTTACCCCCGACGACGATGGGTGGCCCCCCTCCTTTTCTACTTCACGATCCGAAACGTCGATTTCATCATCCGCCATCGTGGCATCGCCAGTCTCGGTAATAAGCCCCTCTACGCGATCCTCCGGGATGTCGTTGCCATCATCCGCCGTCGCACCAACGTCGATTATCTCGGCACGTCCCCCATCGTCGTCGTCGACTCCCGTCCTGATAATTTTCGCATCGGCAAACGATCGCTTCTCCACCTCGCCCTTCTCCTCCTCGAAAAGTCGCAACCTCTCCCCCAATTCCACGTCCCTACCGTCCTTCTCCAACAACATCCTCGCGCTAAGGTCGATCAATTCCCCCAACAACACGTTTCCCAACCGTTCGTTCTCCCTCGTTTCCGACGTCCGCGTTGCCAATAGGTCGTCGTATCGTACCTGCAGCGATGCGAGTTTTGACTCGCACAGACGTAGCTCGGTCAATGATTGCAGGGACATTTCGAGGTAATGCGCGTGTTCGACGTCGTGCAACATCGAACTCAACGTCATTTCGACCTCGGATCGGATGGACAATTCGATTGCCGCGCGCGATATGAGATATTCCATATTTTCGTTCATATTGTTCATGAATATTGATGTTTTCGTTCCCGGCCCCGCCGCGGGATGTAATGCCTATCGATCCCCGCCCGCGAACGAGAGGGGGGAAGGTGAAACTGGACTGCCCCACGATAATACCTCGTCGAAAATCCCCCGATCCCTCCTTCCTTCTTCTCCTCTCTATGGAGGATATTCTACCATATGTGCCGTCGCACCACCGACCCCCGCCTTACCACCAGTTACCGCAGATGACTCCCCAAGAGCACAAGGCGAGATGTCGTGAGAGCGCGGCGGGCCTCGTGAGAGCGGCCTCGTGCCTCGTGAGAGCGCGTTTGAGAGGCTGTCGGTGGTGAGATAAAAAGCGAGGGCTCAGTTTTGGCGGGAACTCACCCCGCTAAAGACTCCATTTTCCTTGCTTTTGGTCATTCACATATCTCAGTTATTTTGCTGTCATCTCCGAAACGTGATGATATGATCCTGGCGAACAGACAATTCCATTCGGCATGCAGGACCCTCCATCGACATCGTCCGCCGACGACGACCGCTCCTCCCCCCTCCATCGCCGCCGCCGTCGCATCGCCGCTCCTTCCGCTCCCCCGACGATGTCGCAACCTCCTCCACCGCCCGGCGAGCGCCATCGCCACGGCGTCGACGTGCGCGTCGCGAGGTGGCGACCGAGGGGGAGGACGCGCGCCGACGACGACGATGCCATTTCGCATACGTCAACGACATCATTCCGCGGAAGATCGATCCTCCGAAAGCTCGCGACGACGACGACGCGTCGATGATGAACGCCGAGGAGACGACGACCACGACGACGATCACGACGACGAGACTCCCCCGGGCGATGTGACGTCCGCGTCGACGGATCGCTACGCACGACGAAGGCGCACTACGACGACATGCGGTCGCGTTGCGCGACGTGGGCGCATGAACGATCGACGCGGTCGGGGGGATGATCCGGCCCGCGCGTCGTCGGACGGGAAGACGGGGAACGATCTCGACGACGACGACGACGACGACGACGCGTCGCCGCCACCTCGCAATCGGGACGATAATACGCTGTTCGGCGTACCGATCGGGAATCCCATTCGCGACCGATACATCCAGAGTTTGCGGGGGGTGAATTATCCGAGGACGTTGGCGGGGTGGAGGACGGTATTCGGTCAGACGTGGGAAACGTATCTATGGACGTTCGAGGGATTCCTGATAAAGGAGAAGAGGAGGGACGAGAATGGCAATATCATACCGGACGAGGGGGGGGATGATGCCACGGCTGCCGAGGATGGCGTGGGAGACGATGGCAAGAGCCTGCAAGACAGGGCCACGGACGCTGCGGGCGCAATAACGGAAAACTTGCAGAGGAACATGTCCACGATGAAACACGAGACGCCGAAGCTTTTGAAATTGGGACAGGAAGTGACGGGCGCATCGTCGAAGGAGGAACTGAAGGAGTGGGTGGGCGATCAGCTGAAATTAGGAACGGCATGCCTCTCCGAATTCATGAAGGGATATCGCAAGGGCAGGGATATGGAGGTCGATAGGATGCTGCACGAATACTTCAAGGAGCTCGATGGCGAGGAGAAGGAGGGATCGACGGATGCTGTGGTGGAGGATGACACGGGGAGCACAACTTCGATTGCGCGGCGTAGGGGAGAGAGGAGGTCGTGGGGACGAAATGCGCGACGGAAGATGAAGAGGAGTTCCGGTCGATCCGAAGGTGCCATGCTGAAAGGTATACAAATAAGTAATTAGTGGTACTGTTGAGAATGGGAGGAAAGTATTCGACCTTCGTTTTATCTTAACATGGAGTCTTATTTTCGTGCATTCACGCATTGAACGCTTCGGAAAAAATCCTGCCCAGCTGTGTCATATCTGATGGTCGTTTATCTGGATTCTTTCGAATCACTCATCGTCCTTCCTTTTCCTCCCCCGCCTTCTCTCTCATCAGCGCCCGCATCTCCCGAAACTCCCTCGCCGCCTCGATTTTACGAAAATCAGTGAACCCACCTCCATTGTATTCGGACGAAACCTTACCGCTCGGCTTGTACTTCCTCTTTCCGTAAAAGACTTCTCCGTTTCCCATCTTGGGAATCCGTAAGACGCACGACAAGACAAGGAGGGTTTAGGGCGCGTAAACATCATGTGGCGGGTGTCATTTTTTTCGCAAACCAAAAACATCGACGACCGATGAACTCACGCGCTTGTTGAAGAAGTCGTCGACGACGTCGTCGAAGTTGGAGAAGATGTCAGCGATCTCGGCGAGGGGATTGGGAATTCGGATCTTTTTGATCAGTCCGATTGGTGATCCATCGCCTCCATTCGCCGTCCCTTCGTCGACCGCGGCCGACGATGGCATTTCTCCATCGTAGTCATTGCCGGCATTCAGGGAGAGGGTGGGATATGTCAAGGCGCCGGTTGTTGGAACGAACGCAGTGGATGGACCCGCCGACACGGCTGCCACCAGAATGCAAAGTAACGTCGAGGAAGATGGGCGCATTTCGTTTCGACGGACTGCACCATGCATACCGTTCTTTATTAGCGCGTTGCGCGATGCATGGCCACTACCACTTACGATACTTCACAACTAACGAAGTTCCTTCCGATCGCTGACTCACTATTATGGCGGGAATCGCCATAGACGGGGGGCGGGGGGCGGGGGGCGAGGGGCGGGGGGCGGGGGGCGGGGGGAGTAAACTAATTTTGATGTCCCACCACATTTTCCGGGCATTAATTTTCTCTCTTTATTCCTGGGGAGAATTTCTAGTCGTGCCTCTAGAGAGAGAGTGCCCCCGACGCGGCTGTTCTCACGCACCCGAGTCAAACGGCGAAAGAGAGACGTCTCTTCATCTTAAAAATGGGAAAATCCGACAACTGAGAGATCCAACGAGGGAGACGAGAAGACAACGCGTCGTTCGAATACTAATAAACCTTTGATAATTTCGAGGAATGGCGAGATAAAAATAGTCCAATCGAGCCTCCGGCGTGGTGTTATGCCTGAATTCGAGTCCAACTTGCGAGCGCCGAGGGAAGTTAATGGGAGGTAAGGGTGAGCCCTCTTGATCCGGGGTGGGATACACAAACAAAAACCAGCTGAGAGGAAGGGGAAGAATTCAGCCAGGGTTTATCAACGCAACTCCCTTTGTAGCTTCAAATCCATCATCCCTGTGAGAGGGAGGTGTCAAAATTACAATCATAGGAGGAGAGGGATACGGGCAACGTAAAGTCAGTTTATCTATCCGAGCATGAGGTTTTTCGGATTTTCCAAAAAGGATTCAAAAAAGCGGCTGCAGGCAGAGTCGGAGACCCGGACCGATGCGATAACTAAGACTAATGAGCCGCAGGTGACGAAGGATCAGTCGCTGCGGCTACCTCTCACCGCCGCCACCATCGCCCAGCAGCAGCAGCAGCAGCATCAGCAGCGACAAGAGCACTCAACGTCGTCACTTAGGAAAAAAGGCGTGCAACCCATGCCCATCGCAGTCGCTGCGAAACCATCCTCGTCGCCGCGGGGCGAGAAGGGGGTGATCCCTTCGCCGCAACTGCAGCTGTTTCCCAATAATAATAAGTCCTCGCCGTCGGCTAAACAGCCGGAGCCGACAGGGTCCTCCAGACACATCATGACCACGGGCTTTGACACAGCCAGAGGAGGCGGTGGGAAGGCCCCGCCGCCGTCCATCTTGCACAAGAGTAAGCAACCCCCCCCTCCCAAATTCTCCTTGAACATCCCGCCGCTGCCCGAACACAATCCCCGCGTTCGTTTCATGTCCGCCGGCGAATCGGTCGCCTCGTCCGTGGAGGCGTCCCAGGTCCACCTGATGGCGGGGGCGGCGGGTAGCGTCGCCTCCTCGTCGGCGATGTCGTCCGTTCCCGGCGAGAACGTCTTCGACAGGGTCCTCCACGCTGTGATGGCCGAGGAAAATCAGAGGCTGAGCGCCATGGGGATGACGCGGATGGATCCGAAGAACGATTACGCCGCGGCGAGGACGCCGTCGACCGCGGATGCTCCGTTGTCGCCCGTGGACATCGACACGGGATCGACGATGGCCCCCACCGGTGCCGGGATGGAGATGGACTATCACGATCTGGACGACGACGACGTCGACGATAGACGGAGATCCTCCACCCTAGCATTCGGGATGAAGAGCCTCGTGGTTGACGGTAGTGGAGCCTCCAATGCGCGGAGTAGTTCGCACGATTATAGTTCGGCCGCCGTGTACGCTGGCAGCATCGGCAGCAAAAAATCAGGTGCGAAGGGCGGCAGAAAGTGGGAGCCAATGGACGCCGAAGGGCCGAGGAAGAGTGGGTCTTCTTCGTCCAGAATGAGGCCGGCCCCGACGCCACGGGGTCGTGTAGATGATTTGGCAGAGTTTTAGAAACTGTCATTCCTCTTGTTCGCATGCCCACGGTGCGCGGAGAAATGTGTAGAAAGTAATAAAGGGCAGCACACCGCGCGAAAAAAATGTAAAAAAAATACTGCAGCACATGAGTGCGCTCAATTATCCAACTTATTCTTGATTTCGGTATTGTCAGCGGGAACATGGTCTGTACCAGCTAATAATGAGGACTATTTGCAGTGTAGAGCGAGCAAATCAAATGGGATAAAAGAAATAAGAATGGATCACCTAACTGTCGTCGTATTCGCTTAGGAGTTTGTTAGGTTCATTGCTATTGGTATCCATGCATGCTCCTCTGCAACCAGTCATAGGTGCTTGTACCCCAGCTTGTTATGGCGTCGTTGACGATGTTCATTATGTGTTGTTTCTGTTCCTTCGGATCAGCCTTCATCTGCATCCTGCCACGGACGCTATCGGCAATCGAACGGGACAGATCCGTATTGCGACTGACGTTCATTATCGCCGCCTCCACGAGGCTACATATTTCGTCCGAATGAGCTGCCGCCACGGCGTACGCTGCTTCAAACATTTCGCAGAATTTCTTAAAGGAGCGCCAGCCTCCGATTACTTCCCAGAATTCAGCCGATAACTTGAAGGGTGCCCGTTCGCTAAACAAAGGGACCTTGCCCATCTTTGGCGTTTCGCCAAGCACAAAGCCAAAATCAATGTGCTAACGAAAGAGTGACGATTGAGAATTACACGCGGAGAATGATGAAATGGGCACGAACGACGGGCTTATCAGCTCACCATTATATGCCCCTCGCGATCCAGCAATATGTTCGCATTATGGCGGTCTTTTATCTGCAGAATGTAGCAGACTACGCTGTATCCCACCAACGAGCGAAGGAAATTATCCCTCGCCTTTTCAAAGGAGACAGCGCCAAAAGAATTCGGAGTCGACGGTTGCTGCGGGTGATCCGGTCGAAAGGGCGTCTGCACCGGAGGACCGTAGGCTCGTACGAAGAAGTCCCGCAGAGTGGTGAACCCATCCGTCTCCTTCTTCACCTCGTTAATGCTCTTCACGTCCGGCAGACACTCTACTATCCCAGCGTCCCCGCCAATGCACCTGATGGTATATGGTCGCAAAAATGGCCGCAGGTGAGGTGGGATTTCCTCTTGGAACCAGGTCCACAGTTTGGTCATGCACTGCATTACCAGCGCCTCCCTGCGAATGTCCTCTCCGGCCTTAATAATGAAAGATGCGAGCTTCCAACCCTTGATGTTTCTGTACGGAGATTGAAGTCGAATATTCTCACACTCAACATTCCAAGGTCGGCCGAACACATTGTCTAATAAAGCCGATCCTGATGAGAGCTGTTGTTGACTCGGACTTGAGTTTTGGATACACAAGGAGAAGAACAGAGGTATGTAGAATGAGTGAAAGGACGAGATAAACACAATGTGTTGGAACAGTACCAATGCACATACCCGACTGTTCCCATCATGGTTGGTGGATTTGGCGAGTTGAACTCGCCCTCGTGTTGCTGGCGTAGATCATGGCGAAGTTCTTCGTAGTAATGTCCGCCGACCATATCGAACGCATCTGGCGGGGATAGGTCGTACCCATAACCACCTACCCCGTGATAGCCCCCACCACGCGATAGTACCGCCTTTCTCTCCTCCACGTTAGCGAAGCCTGAGTGTGGGGGAGGGATTGCGTCGGCGTATTGCGATCGCGGCGAATCGAACGCATATCGATCGCGATCGTCGTCGTCACGATCTACTCGCGTTACCTCCGGCGCATCCTCCTTTTCCCAGGATGGCGCGGCCAATTCCGTCCCCCGACGAGGTTGGGCACCTCCTCCTCGACCTCCATCGCCGCCCTCCGTCGTCGTCGACGTCATCATCAACTCGGGCGGGATCTCGCAGGGCACGAACCCACCCGCTCCCGCCATGTCGTCCTCTTTGACGAGCCCGGCAACGTCCCCCAACACTGGATTACCCCACGGCGAACGGAGGCTGCCCAGCGCCTCCTGGACGGTCAGGCCTACGCCCCCCCCCTCCGACGGCACGTAAAGCCTAGCGTCGTCGGCGTCAAATCCCGTTTCGACGACCTCCATCCTGACGAGGAAAGGACAGCGCGTCGCCGACGACAATAGGCGGCAATTCTCCGGAAGTATCCGCAGGGCCCGAACGACGCCTCGGCGTCTGCGATCCGCGATGGGGTCATCGTCGCCCCCATCGATGCGATTATCGTCGTTCGGATAATCGCCGGCGGGATTCCCACCGGGCCAACCACGCGCGCAACGCGGCTCAAACGGCAGGTGTACGGAGTGTCGTATCATGTCCTCGCGCACGTCCTCCTCGGACCATCGCGGCGGGACGGAGTACGCGTGATCACCACCGTACGGATGCTGATAATTATTGTGATGCTGCTGCGGCTGCGACATATCCTCGTCGACGTCGAGGCTTATCCGTCCCCTACTGACCATGCGACGGCACAATCTGCGATTCAATTCATACAATCGCGACATCAGGTGATACTGTCGATGTACGTGCGGCACGAGTCGCAGGTCCAACGATATCTGCGTCAAGCGATCGATGAGGTGCATCGAATCGCCGAAGTGACGACAGCGAAGGTCGCTTATTGCTTTGGGCGGTCCTCCCCCCGACGTCGTCGTCGTCGTCGTATACACATCGCCGTGGACGTTCCCGTCGTTCCCCGTCACGTCCTCGTACCGTCGATCGACCCCGAAGGCCGTGGCGGTTTCCGCGTCCTGGAGTAGGTTGAACGCGCTCGCCCTCTCCGCTCCGATCGTGGCGATCGCCGCGGCGATGTCGGCCTGCACGATGAGTATGAGCCTGCGTCCGGTGCGCTGTCTGTGCTCGAACAGTGCCTTCCACTTCCGTCCGACCTCCGCCTCCAACAGCCAGCATAGCTCGATGCCTAGGCTCGGATCCGACCGACACCGTTCGATGAGGAGCGACCGTAACGACGATATCGGATCCGGATGGTGCGCGGGGCCGTGTTGGTCGTAGTATCGGGATACGACGCCCCGTCGATCGCGATACTGATGATGATGATGATGATGATACTGGTGGCTCAGGGGGGAGGGGGGGGAATGCAACACCGTCGATACGAGCTGGGGGAGGTATTCCCTCGCGTCGTCGAGGAGACGACGGGCGTCGACGATATCGTCCGCGGAGGAGGAGGTGACGTCATACATTCCCCCCCCAACGGCATCTCGTCGACGTCGATCTTCGTCCCCATCGCGATGATCGTCGTCGAACGGCCTTTCGTGCCGTATCGTTCGCGAAATGTCCTCGACGCCCGTCGGTCGTCGCATCCGCGCATCGACGAAGTCCGCGAAATCGTCCCCTATCGACGCGTCGCGATGGATCTCGTCGTCGTCTCGGTTCGTTACCACCGTCGCATCGTCGTCGCATCCGTCATACCCCCCCTCCTCCCCCCGTCGACGTTTTCGTCGTCCGACCTCGCGTTTTCGACCGACGACGGCATCGGCGCGCGCGAGTCCCGAGGCGAATTCATTCACGACCTCGAGGCGCAGCTCCTCGAGTCGCAACAGCCGATCGTTCGATCCGGGGGGGTATGACGTCAGCGATCGCACGACGTACTCGCGATAGGCGGGCATGTCCATGACGTCGTGGTCGATTTCGTCGTGGCGATGTTCTCGTTGTTGAGGGAGGACGTGTGGATTCTGATTCTGATGATGATGCTGATGATGCTGATCCTGATCGTGCTGCCGAGGATGATTCTGATGATGATGACCACCGCCCTGACCCTGATGACCCTCCCCGTAATAACCGGGTCGTCGATACGGCCAGGTCTGTACCTCGGTCCTGTCGTCCACGAGTCGACAAAGGAAGAGCCATCGGAGTAGGAAATTGGCGCATTGGACCA
The DNA here is from genome assembly GCA_036939675.1 of Cyclostephanos invisitatus. Classification (NCBI taxonomy): domain Eukaryota; phylum Bacillariophyta; class Thalassiosirophyceae; order Thalassiosirales; family Thalassiosiraceae; genus Cyclostephanos; species Cyclostephanos invisitatus. Next base: position 35 of record JALLBA010000306.1, on the reverse strand, counting down.
TGATGGGCCTATTTTTTTTTTTTTTTTTTTTTTTT
>JALLBA010000305.1:0-19546 GCA_036939675.1 Cyclostephanos invisitatus | reverse complement strand
GAACGGCGTTTTGAACTCCATTGCATTTCGAGCCGTGCCCCCCCTCCCCCCCTCGCCCCGCCGCGTTCGCCGTGGCTCCTTCGTTCGAGCGACGCCGTTTCACCCTATCGACGCTCGCTCTCTAAAAATATATACGATACCCCGCTCATCGTTTCCCATTACAGGCGTCGGCGATACATTCGGTACGTGCTTTGGTCCACTCTCCCGCAATCGCAAATTCGGTTACCGTCTCGGTAAGGGCGAGACGCCAGAGGAGATAAGGGCGTCCATGACGGAAGTAGCGGAGGGCGTGGACACGTCCATCGCGTTGGTGAAGATGATAAAGCATAGATGCAAAGGGTACAGATTGGATTTGAAGGTAAGTTTTTCATCGAGCGGATTCGATTTGCACATGCACACACACACTCATTGTTCATCACTAACTATGTTACACGATACCCCCCCCCCCTCCCCTTATTTGTTACCAGTATCCCATACTGTTTGGCGTGGCGGACATTATTGAGGGCAAGATGAAGCCGCTTGAGGGTCTGAAAGGATTGATGAATTTCCCCACTCGAATGGAGAACTACGATGAGAGATTTTGAGTCATTTTTACTTCCCTCTAGAGGGTGCTACTTTACTTGTGTGTACAACCAAATTAAAGGGCACTTTTAATGACTACATCTCTAGAGAACTTTTATCTCGCTCGAATGAAGACAACAAGCTTTTTCACACCACAACTACACCAATCGAAATCAAGTAGCATCCATCTATGGCTGTTCTCTCTGTTGCTCTTGGAGGAGGACCGCTTCCTGTCGAGACATGTCTAAAGAATGTTGCTGCTGCGCCCTTAGGGAGTGCGTAAATCTTTCGCGGAGATCGTCATCAGCACCGAGAGTGGCATTCAACCGTTGAATGGTACCTCCAGCACTCTGTTGCAGGACGTGGTCATGAGGATAATTTCCTAGGCACCACTCCAACATTTGGTAGCAGTTAGGCGTCCAAAGGAGTGTGCTGTGGTACTCCTCGTTCAAGGACAAATTGTGGAGCACGAGGCACGCCCTGTTCAGTATTGCCTCGCTGCTACAAAAGTTCTTCATGGCCACGACGACGAGGTTAGAAATCTGACCTACGCTTGCACTTAGCATTTCCATCTCGCTTGTCTCTCCCACCTCGCCGAGCTGTTGAAAAATCTCCCGCTCAAACTCGCGCATTTCCTCTGTTTCTTCGGGCCGAGTCTCAGCTGTAGTGTAGGTGTTGAAATGAGGATGCGAAGCTTACTGTGAGATCGCACATTCTACTAATAGAAGATAGATCAACAAATCGTCCACTCACTCGGAATGACAAGGTTTATCAATGCAAAGAGTGCTCGAAACTGTACCTCCGCATTATACGGATGCTGCAACATGGCATTGGAAGTGACAGTCAGCCCACCCAATTTCACCAACATACTCTTCTGTAATGGCGTGAGGGCGACATTCACCAATGACCAGCAGCTCATTGCCTGCAAGATCTCGTCGTGGGCGAAACGTCTCATCGAATCGAGCATAATTACAATCCCGTTCTTACTGTTACTTGACCCATTGTTGAATATGCCACGTGTGTTGACCATGGCTGTGTGGAAGAGCATGCCCTCGTTGCCTCCGAGTGGTCTCGCAAGGAGAACGAGAGTGTGAAATGCAACGGTGTGGAGTTCGATACTGTCGGGAAATAAAACCATGGCTCGGAGGACGCTGTCTGTAAGGCCCGCCCTCTGGGCAGTTGTTCTTTGACTTTCATCTTCAAGGAGGTATGGTAGGCACTTCAGACACATTATCTGCGGTGAGGAGGTGGTGAGACTGTGTGAGAACAAGGCAAGGTGGTCAGGTGTAGGCATGACGCATTCAAATACTCGCCTGAATCCCTTCGACATCAGCAAACGCCACCATCCAATTGACCACCGAGTAAATAGCACAAGACCAGGGGAGGTTGACATTGTTAACATCTCCCGCCTGGGTTGGTCTCAACAGTCTATCCGTCAGCATGGACCTCCCAAGTCGCCGCGACGAGTTCATCTGTTGAGAACCGTTCGCCAAGGCCTCAGTACCCGATCCAGCCTGAGGTGCCTTCTCGCTGCTTCCCCGCGAGCCGTTCTCGGAGGTAAAGGATAATGCGGCATCGCTGCTGCTCCTCGACCCGCCATTGTGCAGTCTAGAACGGTTGAGACGACGTGCCTTTGCGAAGTAGGCTTTAAGACTGGTGTTCTTATTGTAGGGATAAAGGTCATTTTGATTCGAATTGGCGTAGAGTGTTGGGACGCGCCCGTTGAGCGCATCGTCTTGGAGGCGATTGAGGTATTTCATACATCGGATGAAAGATGTGTACAACAATCGGTATCTCCCGAAGAGGTGACGCATTTCCATGTCATTGCACATGGGGAAAGAGGAGCATGAAGACGAGTCACTACTACCGTTATCGTCATCAAGTTTGGCATGAAATGGTGCCGATGTGCACAGTATCTTCCACAGCTCCTGAGGTGCCGTGTAGGTAATGAGCCACGTCTTCGAGAGAGGTGTGGTAAGGAACGAATATGCCTCGGGAGGATCCAAATAGGACGCCACCTGAGCCATGACATCGTGACCCAACAAATAGATGGAGGCCTCATTGTCCGACGGATGATCTCGTATTCCGTGATTAGAAGATTTTCCCTCGCAAAATTTCACGCCCTGCTTGGCCATCCGTGTAGTAGACGTGGTTGACATGAGCGCATCAGCTGTGGATAAATCACGCTTGGCGCTCAGAAAACTCTTCTCCAGCATCTTACGTCCAGTGCTGCGACTGTGATAATGGTGGTTTGCCGTTTGAACCTTCTGATGAAGGAGCTTTTCCATTATGGATAGGCCGCTCATCATGGCGTTATTGGGGGGGCGAAATTCGTCGGACTCGGCGCAGGAGGATTTGGTCACGACTTTGGACTTGGTTCGCTTGCGTGCGTTGGCGGCCAAGGAGGGGGCACCGAGTTGAGCGGAGTCCCTCTTGGAACCCTCCGCCGCATGTTGATCGGACCCGGCCTCGGCCTTGGCATCATCGCGACGAGCTCCCTTGTGTCCTGCATTCATGTGATTATCGCCCTTGGAAGAAAGCGATGTGCACGATGACCTAGGGGAATCCGACCTCGATGGCGAATTAAACGCGATCGAACCATCCTCGTTCATGACGGAGCTGAAGTCCGCGAGGACCGACGAGGACATGCTGGAGGTCTCGGTCCTCCTCGAATTGGACTGGGATGCCATGGTCATACCGACCATGCCATTCGACAATGCGAATCCCGCGGCACCTCCTCCTCTACCAGATGAGGCCATCTTCTTTTCCTTGTTGTCATCGTCGGACGACATTGAATCCCCCCCCGAGCCGGACTGACGCTCGGACGAGGCGGCATATCCCTCGTCGCTACCGCTACCAGACTGGCGTTCGGACGAGGCCGCGTATCCCTCGTCGGACTTGGTACCATCGGACGAATCGTCACCGCATGATGTCCCATCGCGTGTCATCGATGATATCTTCCTCTTCAAAGCGCACTTCACGCCGACGTTGCTTACGGTTGCGCAGGACATCGACGATGGAGCTTGGGAGGAGCGAGCGAAATCGTTAGGACCGTTCTTGTATTCCTGATGCTGATGCTTGAGACTTATCTTCTTCCTTAGGATCGGATCGTCCATGGTAACGTGCATCGCCGGGGCCTTCTTCTGGTCACTCTGCGCCTCGATGGAATCAGGCGAGGAGAGGAACCGTTCGTTCATCCCAACGGAGTCCACGGCACCGCCATTCGCGAGACGGACCGATGCGACCATGTGTTGATGGCGCGACAACTTGTTGGCACCACCGATGGCATTCTTCCCGGCCACGGCCCCGGACGATGGCGTTCGCCTACCGCGCGAACGAGACGACGATCCATTCGAGGTGGACGACCACGCGTCCGAACTCGTGGGCGGCGGGGGCAGGTCGTGCGCGACGACCGTGGCGTGCGTCCTCGGCACGCGTTGGAGGACGGCGCGTTCGTCGGATTGGGGCAGTCGTAGCTCGTAGTGATGATTGAACGCCGCGGCCGCCGCCGTCGGGGGTGGGACGACCTGATGCGCTGCGGCGCGATGGTGGTGGCCGTTCGCATTCCTATATCGCGACGTGGGTCCGTTGATGGCGGAGGGTATGCCATTCAGGAATGGAGCGCGCTGTTGATGATGATGAGACCTCGTCGACGAGGTCACTGTGTTGTTGCCTTGGATCTGGTTTGATCCACCGCCCCCATCGGCGGCGACGGCGTGTCTTGATGCGACGTCGTTCGCGGCAAGGATACCGGCTCCGTGCTGCTGGAGGTGGTGGTGATGAGGAGGCTGCGGTCCGGTGGCGACGGCGGCCGATGACATGGCCGTCGGGTTACCGCCCTGGTAGGACGAGAAGGATGGCATCATGTTACCGCTAACGTTCATGCCCATGGCTCCCTGGGACGGTACAACGCCTCCTCCGGGATGAGAGTCCCCTCGGGGAGTCGAGCCGCCACCAACGTTCGACGCGACTCGATCATTACCACCCCCGAGGCTCGGTCCGGATCCGTATCCGGCGTAGTAATACTCCCGGTCCCCGTAGGCATCGCCGGGACTTTGCTGTCGACGGTTGTTATCGTCATTATCCCTACCGGACGATCCGCATCCAGATCCCGATCCGCCACCTCCAGATGCCGAGGAGGACCGATCGTCTCCCGATCCGGAGCCGGAGGACGTGGACGTGGTCGCGTGGCTGTTCGTGGTCTCGGTGACTACGGCGGGATTGCCTGACGACGACGACGTCCCCTTATCGGATCCGGAACCGGTCGTCGATCCGGAGCTGTTGCTCCCGCTCATGACGCTGCGATTCGATAATTTCAAATTCTCCGCCGTGAGGCTGTTGCCCCCCCCTACGGTGCGTTTATTCGATTCGTTGCCATTCATCTTTTGCTTTTGTTTATGATGGATATGTTTCTTTTTGATGTTGTTATTATTTACATCATTCTCCCTCTTTACATGGTGAAGGCAGGACGAAATTGGGAAAAGTGAAGGCAGATGCTGGACAGCTGCTGCTGTTGGTGGGTTCGGCGGGACATTCCCTACAAGATCTCTGTCCAGTTTGTGACTTGGGGAGCGTAGGACACCATCCTACTAGCTGCAAGTAAATGAATAAAAAATAAGATTCATAAAACGATTGCTATGATAATTAATAAAATTAAATACAAAGATATTAATAAATTCCTCGAATTACGTACTCCTAAATTGAAGATTCCTCAACAGCTGCCATGACTGAAGAGAAAGCAGATGGTTGCTGTCACCTCCAACTCTCATAGCACATCAACGCGTAGCGAATGATTGTTCGTCCTCCGTAAGTGTCACGTTTGCGACATGGAATTCGAACTCGATCGACGGACACTCTTCTCTGTGCGACGTGTGGATACTCTGGGAAAGTGGTGGATTTGAGTGGGACACGTCACCGAATCATCGATCGCTAGGCACACCAAGGACAGACAAGCAACCACCGTACCTATCTACATTCCTAGGTACTTGTACTACACCATTATTTGGATCGCACCTATCCCTTGGCTCCATTCTGCCTCATCTCATTCTTCCTTGCGCCTATCCTCTATCGTGATGTCGCCGCACCCTTCAGCTATAGCTGCGGCCTTCATATCGACCGGTATCATTAGTTTGGCACCAAATATCCTTTTATTTCTCTTCCCCAACTATGGATCCTCCGGTCAAAGTAATAATCGTGGGCGGACGATTTTGTCGATGGGCCAGGCCTTAGCGGGTGCGTCACATCGTTTTATGTCATGTCTCATATCTCCTCGCTCACTCCTATTAGTTATCGCCCGAGCTTATTCGTTCAATCACCGCTCTTATTACCTGGTTCGTCCTTAACTTTTACTCTATCCTGCTTGAATTTGTTGCTCCGACCGACGGTTGGTGATTTAAAAGTCGGTGGATTGTTGGGTGATGTGTTTCTTCACACGCTGCCGGATTGTTTTGCCGACTCTTTGGATGGCAAAAATGACCCCATCGATGGTTTTGAGAGTATCGGTCTGCGAGTGATTGTGGGATTTTCCGCATTTTTCATTCTGGATATTTTTGTTCGATCGTTGGAAGAACAGGGCGGCGGTGGGCATAATCATAGTAGTCACCACCCCAATGAGAAGGTCAATAGGAAAGTTGATAGCAAGCCTTGGCAATGCTTTCTGTCCTCCGCAGTCCTACTCAATCTTCTGGGCGATTCGTTGCACAACTTCACAGACGGCTTGGCCATTGGGGCAACATTTTGCGTCACTCCAATGCCTAATTCGCAATCCGATGCGTCCTTCATATCTTGGACAGCATCAGCGTTTTCGCTATTGAAATCCAAGGGGGGACTGGCATCTATTTCAGTGTTTTTGCATGAAATACCGCATGAGCTTGGCGATTTCGCTACATTGGTTAGAGCAGGTCTGACGAGGAATATGGCTATCGGATGCCAGTTTCTTACTGCCGTAGCCGCCTTTCTCGGGGCTGCTTTTGGCCTATTTTCTGGGGATATTATTGAAGGATTGGGGAATGATGTCTTGCTCCCGTTTACAGCAGGAGGTATGTGATTCTTTCGAAAAGATTTGACACGAACTTTAATTGTTTGCATTATTTCTAATTTTTATTTTGGATTTGCTTGAAGGTTTTTTGTACCTTGCATCGGCAACAATTCTTCCCGACGTACTAGAAGCTGATGTTAGTGCAGTGATGCGGCTTTTGCAGGTTGGATCTTTCTTGCTGGGAATTGGGTTCATGTATCTTGTGGCGGCGTTGGAGGCACTGGAGGAGACAAAAGCTTCGGAGGACGATAGCGTTCGAAGTCATAATGAGTTGTAAACAGTGCACCGAACAAGACAACAAAGTTAGAAACACATCTTGCTAAACGTAATCGTGATCCATCTTTTTATGCCGACCAGTCAAATGAATAAACTGCTTTTTGCACCACATGATAGTGACAGCTGCCAGAAATAAGAGGAAAACATGCTCTAAAAAATGAGACAGAAATCCAGAAGTTTCATCTTTCCTCATATCCTTCTTCTTCAGCACGGCGAATCGAAAATTTTGGACTCCGGCCGGCCTGAAATTATATACAGCAGAAATGACAAGAGGAGTCTTAAGACATCAAAATACCAGAGCAGAAAGTCAAGTATAACACACCAGTATTCCTTTTTCAAGTGCCCAAGGACAGCATACTTTTCCCAATTGCCATTATCATCCCTGCATGATGGGCATTGATTTGCCGGCGGCCAGGCAGATAAATTATATTTGCGTTTCAAGGTGCCAACGTTGCCGCCCTCTCGTTGCGACTCGGCCTCTACTAACTTAAGATTCACGTCATTGTGAACTTCCCAAAGCCACATGGCAAATTCTGCCCATGATTCCGGAGGAGGGAGCTTTTGCGGCTGCTTGAACCGTCGGCAGTGTCTGAAGCCGCATTTATCAAACATTTCCAAAAAGTATTCTTTGCATACTGCACAATCGAAGAATTGCTCCACATAATTCCTTACGGTCTGAGCGACAAACTTCGTTGACACTTGATCCCGAGCCCCAAGCACAGCCCTGTGTCGCTCAACAACACCAATTGATACAATGTGAAATAAGCTCCAAAGCCCACATGAATAACCCGCCCGATCGTCTGATTTGCTGCATTGTGCACTCCATTTCAATTTTCCACCCATGATAACTTCTTGATGCTTCTCAACCATGAATAGCATATTATCTTCACTAGCCATGACAGAGTCGATGTTGCTCCGTATGTCGTTGATTAATGTGTGCAACATCCAAGTTGGCGGAAGTGTCCAGTACAAGAGGTCGATCCAGTTAGAAAAAACCTCTCTTTGCACGGAATTCAGAACGTGCCTTTCATGTTTGACTGAGAATACTTCTGTCTTCAATGCGTGCATGAATGATAGGGCTGCGTCATTGTATACTGTGTCTTTTGTACGTGTCAAACTATACAATGAAGCCCCGAGAATGTCGACTGAACGAAACTCATTATTGCCTTCATCTTCCAAATCTATTTTGTTTTCTGATATTAAAGGAGCATTCAGCTGAACGCCTAACGCCTCCGCAATGGTATCTGCGGTAATGCCTTCCTCTTTCAAAAGCTGACGCACTCCTGAGTTAGCCTTGAATGCAAAGATTGCCGGGAATGTCTTTACATTGCTTTGCATACAGACCCAATGGTACACGGAACAAGATATTGCGTGGAAATTTATTTCTGGTTGGTCGTCGGGAAGGCGGTGATTTACTTCTTTGGCGAGAGCGATGTACTTTCTCTTGAAACTTTGGCAGTGTCTATGCATGTCGTGGTGTTGTATCAAATCAATAAGCTCGGTAGACATATTACGAATAAATTGCGAGCGTATTACATTGCACTCACCCACACCATGGTGAATAATATTGGACCACTCTCGGACCATTATCGGGACGCAAAAAATACGGTTTGATATGCCTTTCCTCATCGTATTCAGACCCTGGTTGCTCCTTTGATGCCCTTTCCCTTTCGTCGCCGGAATAATCTTCGCTCGGTGCGTTGTGCAGCTGGTACTCGGATATGTCGGTGGCGACTGGATCGTCTGCATATAAGAAACGACTTCTATCATCTGCTTCCCGCCCTCGAGATATTCCGAATGAAAAGAGCAAAATAAAGATGGAACGATGAACAAGTCGACCTACAGATTTAGACATGATCTCCTTTTCTTCGAAGAGTCTGCTACGTGGACTCGCAACGCAAGAGAGGATCGATAGAACATCCACCGTGTTGTCGGTGTATTATTTTGGACTGTTTATTTGTTCATGACGATGATAATGTTCGTGTTTGGAGTCGGAGTCACTGAGATATGTTATTATGGCGGGACGCAGCACTTTCCTTAAAAAAGGGGGGGCCCGCGCGCCGAGCAGGGATGCGTCGCCACCACGCCGCCAACAACCAACGACCCTGTCGCATGCATGGCGAGACGATGTCGCTGATGTCATTAACAAGGTCGCTTCCGCAATTCGGCCGCCCCCTGATAAATCATGCACATCACGGGACGAGGCAATTCGGTCGCATGACACGCGGCGGCCGACCGTCGGTTAATGTCACCGCCGGGAGCGCGACGGGAGCGACGCGCGACCATGTCATAGTCGTGAGATCGACGACTCCCCATTCGTCATATCGGCCGTCGGACTACTTCGCCGTCGTGGGAATGCCGCGGCAACAGAGGTCCGCGATCTCGACCACACCGCCCGCACGCGTGATCGGGTGGATACAGGAAAAGCTCACCGAGCGGGCGCAGAATAAGAAGGCCGCGAAGCTTGTCGATCAGATTTCTCTCATGGCCAATACCCCCACGTGGACGATCAAGATGTTCGCGGACGAGATAGACGAAACGTTATCGTCGTGGCAAACGAAAATCCCCGGCGCTACCAGGACGAGCGAGCTCCAGGCCGCGAAGGATACCCAGCAGGTCGTGAAAGCGATGTTGGATCACCTGGGGGAGGGGGTAACGCCCGAGGACATCAAAAAGCTGGACAGGAAGCAGAAGCTGAAATTGGTCATCGCGTGCAAGAAGCCGATGGACGAGGTAGATAGGGTCCTACAGTCGTTCAATCAGATGTCCATCATGCACCGCATACTGAGGTATCGTAAGGAGAATGGCATACCATTGCCATCAGACGAGGATGGGCTCAAAATGGCCATGCAGTCGGACGGGATGAAGGTAATGACCAAGGAGGAAAAGGCTGAAATGAGGGAAACGTACGGGAAATACGCTCTGGCGAAGGCGTCGGGGAAAACGACGAGGAGAGCTTGAAAAGGACCCTGATGCTACATTTTGTTTTGGTCGATCGAATGCAGACTGACTTCTACTTCTGGGTAAACATAACGAACAATATACACACCAGACACCTAGTGACACATTCACACGACGCATGAAAGTTGACATGCATGTGTGCATTGATGTGTTGCTAACCTTCGTTAATTCCGCATATGATCATGCTCATGTGTAACTTTCGAAGGGATCATTTCCCGTTGTGTAATGATGTGTCCTCATCCCCCCTCCCTCCAACCAGTGCCAATCCCGCGACCTTACAGGATTGGCAATTAAGAGCACAGCTGTCTCACAGGGACAGGATGAAATGATGATGTCTTCTGCCTTTGGACAGTGCCCTTCCTTTTATTGTACACCATTCATGATTTTTATCAAGCAGTCAGGATTCGGGGAGAAGACGTACATACGATACCACCATACATACTCCTATGTACTCACTGGAGGGACTTTCGTTTGTCTGTCTGTCGCATTAATTAGAGACTGAGGCGAAGGGACATGTTGTCGGTACGAAAGGGCGATGCAGAGGCTGGTGGGAAGACTTGTTTATCATGGATGAATCCGAGCAAGATTGTGCATATCCAAATGGACCCACGTCGATTAGAGAAGTCAAATGGACCGACGATAGCATACGCTGGGAGGGTGGCCTACGGGTGAAGACGACGTCGGCCCACGAACGACAAGTCGACGACGACGGGGAAACCGACGACGAGGAAGACTATTTGGTAGATCCTTTCAGGTGAGGGGAAAAAAGAGTATGAATACTACCGAATATTGGCAGACAGACTACGTTGGCATGCTAAGTGTTCGTCGCCCCCCTAATACGTTCGTCGTCTTCGGTCGCCCGTCTCGCGCGCGCATGTATGTAAATCCATCGATATGAAATCGATGCGACATCCCCGACGATTTCGTCACACTTTTTCCCAGGGATCTCGATCCGTTCGAGACCTTTTCGTTCCGTTTCGAGATCCCACCGTTCCAGGGTGATCGGCGAGGGGAGGAAGAGGTGGTGGATGAGGCGGAGGAGGTGGCGTCGACGGCGGGCGGTGGATACATCGACATCCAATTACGCGGCTATAAAACGGATGCGGACGAGGTATGGCAATCGACCGGCCTCACCCTATGGCGTGCGTCCGACTACCTCTGTCGATATCAAATGGAGAACCCGATCCTTTTCCGGAACAAGCGGACGCTGGAACTCGGTGCCGGGTTGGGCCTCAACGGCATACTCGCCTGGAGGAGCACGTCCTCCTATCCCGATTCGACGGTGTGCATAACGGACGGGGACAGCGATGCTCTCGTTCACTTGAGGGAAAATCTGATCAGAAATCGATACGACGGCGACGACGACGAGGCCTTCGGCAAGGTATCCTGTCATCAGCTGATTTGGGGGAAACAATCCTCGGAGGAGTTCCTGAAAAATGCTGCGAACGGAAGAATGTATGATGTAATATTGGCTTCGGACATCATCTACTCTGCGGTAATCGTCGAGCCCCTGTGGGAAACTGTCAGGACTCTACTCAAGGAACCAAACAATGATCGAAGTTGTCAAGAGGACCGCGGAGGAGTATTCGTCATGGCATATGCAAGGAGGGAGGTTCCCGTCAGTATAGAATTGGTCTTGAAAACGGCGATAGAACACGGTTTCCTGTACGAGGTTGTGAAGGAGAATCACGAGGAGGGCATTTGGGTATACACGTTCCGTTATTCTAAAGGATCGAGCGGGACGACTGCGAGAGAGATAACGATGTAAGCCCAGCACCCCACGCGACGTAGAAACGTTGTCGCGAAGTAAAATAAATCTGCAGGCATCTGCGCATGCCTTCCTTATCAATAAACGCTCTTAGTTCTTATATAGTAGCAACCATATAATATATAGCTAAATGTCCACCAACACAAAGCAGATAGGAGTTGGGTTCTACTTCAAATACATCATCTCCCCGCTGGCGGGGGCCGGGACCACCCCCCTCCTCCAATCTCCGCTGCGAATCTCGCTACCGCTCACGTCCGTGATTCCGTCTACGGGCGAGTACACCAGATCGTCCGCGGTGTGCGTAAGGTGCGGCTCCTGCCTGTAGTCGTTCCCGAACGGCTTCGGGAGCAGCCAGTGCATCCCCACCGTGACGCCCTTGCGCGGGACCGGTCGGAACTGTCCGGAGGCCCGCGCGGCCCTCAGCCTCTCGGCGTTATGCTCGGCGAACGTACTCCTGAGGGACAGGATCTGATCGGCGTTCGTCATCCACGAGCCGTACGACGTCGCCCTCGGCACGCGCAGTTTCTTAACCGACGTCGTGAATTCCGATAGGCACGCCTCGGCTGCCTCGGCCATCTGGTTCGGGAGGCTCGGGCCGATGCGGAGCTTGTTGAGCCTGCCCCTGAAGGACGCGAAAGTCGCGTCGCGCAAGGCCGACACCTGCATCTCGTACATGTCCCCCACCTCCGCGTACAGGTTCTCGCGCAAATCGGCACGTATGCGCCGTGCCACGGCCGACTTCTTGAAACGAGGCTGGGCGGCACACGCGGAGTCGACGACGCCGAGGGCTCGTCGTATCGCCGCGTCCGCGAGGGATCCGAATTCCGGCACGAGATTCGTGCCGTCCGATCCCGTATCGAGACGTATCGTCTCAAGGCATTCGCCCAACGCCGATCGTGCCAACGGTCCGAGTAAACGCGCGGCCGCTAGGTCGACGGGATTCGTCAATTTCGGGCACTTCTGCTTGACGGGCACCCTCGACGACATTTCGACCACCGGACCGAGGTCCTCGACGAGTCCGGCATTTACCACGTCCGATACGCTCGATGCCACCTCGCTGGGACCGCGCGAGCTCGGCGAGTCCGGAGCGGATACCGTCCCGCCCGCGGGACACAGACGAGTCTCGACGTGACGTTCGGACGCGTCGAGGTACTCGATCCGATCGAAGACGTCGCTCAACTCGGTGGCCCTAGTCGCGATCCCCGACGACGTCGGCTGTATGATCGACGCGAGCATCTGGGATGCCGCCGCCTCGAACTGGCGCCTGGCGACGGCCATCCCATCCCCTCCCTTACCCCCCGCCTCGATCCCGCGAAAGACCACGAGCAGGGTGGACGGCCTGCGATGCCTCGTCGACGTCGACGATGCGGCGGCGTCGGTGGCGGCGCGAAACGAGAGCAGTCGCTCGAGGGCCGGTCCCAGGTAATCGAACAATCCCTCCCCCCTGCCCAGATCGACCGAGTCGGCTACATACACCACTGTCCCGCCGCATGCCACGACGGTCGAACTTATCTCGCTCGCGGTCGCGCCGAATCGTGACGTGCAGGGCGGACATGCGATGGCGACGCCGGAACCACCCCCCCCCTCGTCGTCGTCGTCGTCGTCGTCGTCCTCTCCCTCCTTCCCACTTTTTTTAGCTTGGTCCTTTTTTCCGCCCCCGGTCGACGTCGAAGTCGCGTCGAACTTCTTCCCGAACGCCGTCGTGATGCCGTACCGAACCTCGTCGTCGTGTTCGCCGTCCCCGGTAACCCCGAAGAGGGAACGGAGGAGGCGATATCCCTCCGATCTACGTACCGATTTCGACGTCAGGAATGCCGCGGTGGTGACGTAACTTGCCCCCTCGGTCTCGAGGTCCTGTATCACCGTGGACAGGGACATGGGTAGACGGGCGTCGGTGGTGGATACGACGTGGGAGGAGGACGACGCGGACGACGCGGACGACGCGACGGATGAGGCGTCGGACCTGATCGTCATCGACGACACGAGGAGGAGGGCCAGAGATAGCGCGGATGCCCTGGCCCTTGTCGTTGATGGCGGCATCATGATGGTGGGGAGTTCGTTTCGTGGGCTTTATGCCACTCTCTCTTCGTTTCCTCGGTGGTATTGGATGATGAGGTGCCACTCGGCAGTGACAAGCGAAGCGCGCTGAATGATGGACCAGGTTGTATGAGGAGTCGAAGGATACCTCCACGTGGAGTGGATTGAAGAGGAGAAAGATGGCTATGAAGGAATAGGTACGATATCGTGTTCGGGCGCCATACATTTTTCTCCTCTCCCCCGCCCCCGCCCCCGCCCTCGCTCCCGTACTCGTAGGTGAGAGGTGGTGCTCGCTCCAACCGCCGTCGGTCAGTAAATCCAGACTAAAATCATATTCCTTAATAATCCACCCGTTTCGCTCGTCCGAAAGCACTCGAATAGTAGCTCCTAAAAAAATGGTGAAAACGAAAGATGGCAATAATGGAAAGAAATCAAGCGATATTGCGACGGCGACGATAGCCCCCCCGAAGAATGACAATGGAGTGGGAGGAGGGGGAGGGGGGGGGGTAAAGAAGGAGAAACCACTCGGACTCGACGAGATAGATTCCCTCTTCGCTAACAAGAAGGAACGCGCGAAATTGACGCAGGAGCGTATGCGTGTGGAGGAGGAGGACATTCGACTCGAACGGAAGAGACGGAAACGCGCAAGGGCGGAGGAGGAGGCGGAGGAATTCGCATTGCGTGGGGTGGCCGCCGGTGGTACCTCGTCGTCGTCGTCGTCCTCGACGACGGCGGCGGCGGGAGGGAAGGGGGATGCCGTCGCACCCGCTCACCTGCACGAACGCGCGACGAAAATGAAATCCCTCACTTACACCCGCGAGGACGTCGAGAGTTTGAACGGGAAATGGACGGACGATGGGGATGAAGGCGATAATAACAAGGCGCAAGGAGGGGGGAACAACGGGAACAGGTGGGCACATGACGGACTCGGCGGCGTCTTCAACGGGGAGGGATACACCGGACGACGGGATGGGGGGGGACATCGAGTGTTCAAGGCGCATTTGATGAATAGGAAAGGATTCGGGAATACTCCCGATTGTCCCTTCGATTGCGATTGTTGCTTCATCTGAAATGTGTGCCGATGATGCACGATGAAATTTTTTATTGGCATCGCTTTTCCCTTTTTTGTCTGGTGGTTCGGGGCGTCGAGGAGGGTTTGTGCGTGTGTGGGGTGGGGTGTAGGCTCACATAAGACGAGGGGATGGGTATTATTTTAAGAGCCCAAACGAAATGGGGCAGACGTCCCGCCCATCGAGCTCTCCGAGGACGAGTGCAATCCAATCAAGGTTCCGCCTTTTTTTTCTGGAGGGGAAGCTGCGACTTGTGTTCCTAATATACAGATACTCTACCGACAGTTAGCGCAACCAAAATCCGGAGTAGAATTGTCTACAAAAATGATCCAGCTTGGTTGTGCTGCGTACCACGAAAAATGTGAACTTGTTATTCTCTTATTACCATGGTATTTACTTTTCTGCACCCCTTTCGACTCGCAATTCGAAATATGTCGTACATATTTAATGGACCAGTGTAACATACGCTTAAGATGGTTCATCTGTTTCATCGATAGATTGCAGGAATCGGACAGAGATTTCAATGTATGCCTCCGCGGGGAGTGTGTCGCCGCGGAGAGACCCAGCTAAATATGCGTCCAATCCTGTCCGGGGATGGCCTGCCGCCTCGTCGGAGTAGATCGTTGTCCGGATTTTCTTCAGGCCCTCGCGCAGAGCTTGACTGGTTCTGCTCCATGCCTTCCTATCGCCGATATCGTGGTACGCTCGAGAGTGCTCGTTGTACGCTAAGAAGCTGCCTCCGGATTGTCGTATGGCGGCAACGATTCCCCTTGACACTTTACTCTTGTCGTTGCTATTGCATTTGGCATAAATTCGCTTATTCATGGATACCAACTTTCTGTATCTTTCGTTCCCGGCTAGTCGTTGAATGCCCTGTCCACGGCCAGTGACGACGTCGAAGCGAGTGATCGTGGTGGTGCGCTGAATGTCAGCTTGTTGGCGAGTACGCTCTGGGTTGTTAGATGAGTCGCCTCTTGAGTCCACTTCCGGTTCTTCATTAAAATTCAGTGGTTCATCATAGTCCCTATCAGTCTTCACGGCATTTAAAATGTTGTCTATCCCCTCGTATAAATAGTCATCCATCTCCGGAAGCGAGACGATTCCGTCCATTGTCGAGGACATGTGAAAGGGTGTCGGTTCAATGAATAAAATGTTGTCTATCCCCTCAAATAAATAGTTGTCCGCAGGTGGAAGCGAATTGATTTTGTCCATCGTAAAGGTGGTAGTTGTATGAGAGGGTCTTCTCCTTTTGATTTTTGTGCTCAGGCATGATCACGAGATAAAAGCACGAGCAAGGTCAAATAGAAAAGCCAACGACAACACCATTACGTCCACGACTGCCCTGCTGCTACTCCGATTGAGTCGTGACGATTCAAGGTCTTGGTCGCTCTCCAACGAAATCCATAGCTGCCGCATTCATCGAGCCGAGCAAATTCTCTTGATCTTGCTCCTGCTCCTATCTACGTGGGATTAAGTACGTTCGAAGAAGACTTAATAGCGGAGCCGAAAGCACAAAGCAATGGTGTAATACTGCTGATGTGCCGCAAGACTACGAAGAAACACAAGCGATGCCCAAGACCGCGGTGGTGAGAAATTCGGGGTTTTGTAGAATAAACTCCCAACTATGATATACGAACAACACCAACATGTCCCACGACTCCGACCCTCCGAGTATTATTATCATTCTCATGGGCTGACAAATCTCACAATATTCAATTTGGAAGTGAAAGCAATGTCAACTTCGGCTTCACTTTCGTACGACGACTATGAGGACTATCACGACTACGACGACTTCGTTATAGGTTCGTGTGGGGCAGGCGGCGGGGGCGGCAATAAGAAGCTCTTGGAGAAGCGTGGCGGAGGCCAAAAATCGGGCGGTATGTATTCAACGAAGCATGTCAGATTGGTAGAGGCAAGGAGGGATGGCGGTCGGAATAAGGACGCGGGAGGGCGAAAACGTGAGTGTTGAACGAGAACGAGAGGCAGGAGATAACTTATGTTCCGAGGATACTCTTTGCGAACGTTCATGACTGTGAGAGAGGGCTAGGAAGTGAACAATGTAGACAAGAAAAACACAAATGCTCAGTGAGCAGGCGAAGGAAACAACGGTGGTAAAGAAAATGATCTCTAAACAACCAATAACGAGAGAGGATGGGTTTGGGCCGCTATCATTCGACTGCGAGTGAGCCAAATCTTCTCCCATTATGAATTAAATGAACGAGAGAAGGATTCACCATACAGCACCATGAGTACTTACCTCAGTTAATGTTTAAAATTGTTTGACGATAGTGAAGTGGTGAAAACGGGACATATTGTCCTCCTATCCAAATTGCAATTCAGTCCATCATAATGGTCTTCTTGTTACATTTTACATTCAAGCTCCTGTAAATGAGTCGTTATCCTTGCTAATTCTGACTAAGATCACGATATGGCTAATGCACCCCTAAATTGGCAGACGCGCGCATGGCACGATATCAGCAAGACACGACAAATCCTTATTTGAGGATGACTTTGATACAGACATCAAGAATTATTTGTTATAGATTATTTGTTATAGATAGCTGCAACTTCATCAAGCAATTCCCTGCACGAAATTTTTGCCCCAAGCTTAATGCAGAGGTTGTAAGCGCCCGCAAGCTTTCTATGGAGAGTGTAAACTTCCTCTGGCGGCGGGACCAATCGATGCCTCAGAAAGACAGATCCATGCTCGGATATTCTCGACGTAATCTTTGATGTCTTGAAATCGTATGGTTCGTAACTCTGAAATGGCTCTCCTAGGCAGAAGCCACTCAATTTGTGAGCTTCTAACATGACATCATTTTCCTCTCCAGTAAGGAAGCCCATACGTATAGATTCTTCCATCAGCGACTTCACATCGCGATTGGCGTTGGCAAGGACGATATTCAGATATCCACCAACGAAGTCCACGCTAAACTCTCGTGATGCGCCAAAATCGATTAGGTACGTCGTTCGCGTACGCACGTCGTAGAGAAAATTACCCCAATTGGGATCGGTTTGCATGAATCTCCAAACGAATAGTTCGAGCATGGTCAATCGCATGATCGCGAGTCCAATTCGATTGCGCTCCGATTGGTCGAGATTGACAACCTTGTCAATGGTCCCTCCACGAACGAGTTCAGTGACCAGTATCCTATTCGTGCTCATTTCTTCAATTACCTTGGGAACGACGAATCTATCGGCCACGAGACTGGGATCGGAGGATATCAAGGATCGGAATCGTTTTTGATTCGAAACCTCGCGCATGTAATCGCATTCGGCCTTCAACTCCTCCCTTCCCACCCTGATTACATTCTCGAGGAACAATCCGGGAGGGGCCAGACCGGTGGCATTTATGAGCATGGAAAGGTTCGAAAGATCCGATTCGATGGAATCCGCCACTCCCGGATATTGTACCTTCACGGCCACCTTGGTGACAGTCGTCGAACTCGACGTAGACCGCGACAGCAGCGTTCCGCGATGGACCTGCCCGATCGACGCCGCTGCGAACGGCCGATCCTCGATCTCGATCCTCTCCCTCCAATCGCCACCCCACTGCTCGTCTAGCTGTTTCGTCAATTGATATTTCGGCATGGCCTCGGCGCCCCGTCGTACGACCTCCAAAGCGTTCGTCAACGCCAGAGGCGCGATGGATTCGTCCTGTATGCTGAGCATTTGTCCCAATTTCATCGCCGCGCCTCGCATGCGCCGTAACGAGTCGGTAAGACGTTGGGCGTTGGCATCGTTCGACAATACGAGTGGATCCGCCGTGTCGTTGTTCGATCTTCCGAGGGTACGCCGCGCGAGTTCGGCGACGGATCCGAGGGCGAGTCCGGCCCCGAGCGAGGCGAATCCGAGGGCGCGCGAGATACGCGAAGTGGGCACGGCACTTCCCTCGGGGAGGAGATCTTCCGCGTACTGTTCGTCGTTGTCGATCTCTGCACTTGACGCGTCAGAATTCTTATTAGTAGTGTCGTATTGTCCTCCCATCGTCTGGGGACCTATCGACATTGGCGAGTCGATGAGGTTGTTGCTAGGTTGCTTCGTTTTTTCATTCGGATCTTCGTTACAAGACGATTGGAATTTTCGTCCGCCATCGGCCACCGCGTCAATTCGTCGTACATGCACCACCTCCTTCGTGTCAAAATTCTTACTTGTAGATTCGATTTGTCCTCCCATCGTCTGGGTATCTATCGACATAGACGAGTCAAGTGGCTTGGTTAGGTCGTTGTTTGGTTGCTTCGTTTTGTCATTCGGATCCTCATAGTGAGACGATTCGGATTTTCGTCCACCATCGAACATCGCGTCAATGCGACATCTATGCACTTCCCCCTTCGTTGAACGACTATCCGCCGAATACGACGACTGCTGCGCGGCCGCCACCGCCTTGGCGAAAGAGTCGGCCAACTCGGGCAAATGCCTATTCGTGACGTTCGAGGAGACCTCCGCGGTCGATGCGAGTATTCGCCACGCACCGTCGGCCGCCACGAGTCGCACGCCCATGGCCACGCGGGCCCATCCGTTGGCCGGGATCATGCGCTGGTGTGAGTTTTCTTCTGGAAAGGCGCTTGTGGGCAATCGGGAGGGAAAAATGAATGCGGAGAACCAGGCCCAGGCTACGTATGGTACGAGTTTAACCCCAATCGTGACGTGTGAGACTGTACTAGTCTTACGTAGCACTCTACGTACGGTGTCTACCCGAGCTCTGCGACAGAATAGGCCAACAAAATCCGCCGACCATGGTGTGTGGCGGCTTTTGCTCCTAGCGCCGCATATGAGCCGGTGGCGCCCAAACCCAGCATATCGCCATCATCCTCACACCATGGGCTAACGTTAGTA
>JALLBA010000304.1:0-28035 GCA_036939675.1 Cyclostephanos invisitatus | reverse complement strand
TACAAGCCGATAGGGCCTTTGGCACAGATTCTTGTCATGAGGTTTTCTTTTGTCGTTTTAGTAAGTTAGATTTACTTTTTATGGTGGGATGGCAGGATGGCGGAATGGCAAAATGATGGAATGGCTGGCGAAATGGCTCGTGGAATGACTGGTGGAATGGCGGAATGGTGGGATGGTGGAATGGCTTGCGGAATGGCGGAAATGGTCGTATGGCAGGCTGGCTACCTACCTACTAAATTTATGGTACACGCCAATGACGACGACGATGACGATGACGACGATGACAACGATGATGACAATGACAACGACAACGACAGCACCAACACCTTTTAATCTTTTATAGTATTGACAAGCTGATAGGGACTTCAGCACAATTCTTGTCATGAGGTTTTCTTGTGTCGTTTTTCTAAGTTAGATTTACTTTTTAAATCATACTTTGTTGGGTGGTGTGGAATTGCTGCACGGCGAGTCTGGCATTTTAGTATTTGGTATTAGTTTCTAATTTTTGTATTAGTATCTAATGGTTAATCTCGTTGTAATGCCTCCCCAAGCCATTCAGCTCGTACTTTTAGGCAAGTAGGTAGGTAGGGAGGGAGGGAGGTAGGTCCGTAGGTAGGAAGGCGGTTTATGCAGGAATAGTAGAAATGGATGGCTGGCAAAATGGTGGGATGGTGGGATGTTGGGATGGTGGGATGGCAGGATGGCATAATCTATCCTGCTATTTTTACGTACATCCCCGGCGGAATAGCGGAATGGCTACTTACCAAATCTACCAAATGGCAGAATGGCGGAATGGCTACATACCAAATCTACCTGATATATTTATGGTACATGCCGATGATGATGACGGCGACACCGACACCTTTTAATCTTTCATGGTATAGACTGCAACAAGCCGATAGGGACTTCACCACAGATGTAATATTATTTTCCGTATCATGATTTTGATTATTCTGAAGCATACAATCCATCATGTAATCGCACTATTTTGCCGTTCCGCCTTCTTTCATTCATTCAGCCATTCCGCCACTCTGCTATTCTTTCACCCCGTTCCGCCATTCCACAAATCTGTGCCAGAATGATTGCATACCAAGCTATGTCCACTGTGAGGTGCAAAGGATTCATCATTGTAAACTGCCAGTGGTCTCCAGAGGAACAGAATTGTCCCTCCTCCACAAGCCAAAGATATTATGTGCATAGCAACAAGACTTAATGGAAATTTTTGGCAAACCTTCCAATGTTATGAATGATCCCGGGGTTGTTGATGGTGAAAATTTGACGACAACAGATGACAAAGTTACCAGTGTGCATGGTAAAAAGAAGAAGAAAGCCAACAAAAAGAAGAAGTATAAGAAAAGGATCACCTCAACATCTTAAGCCATAGAATTTTCTCTTGCTACGGTTGTCGTTGGTGTCACACCATCTTCCACCAGTCCCCTTGTAACATCACTACTGGCATTAAACCAATATACAGCTTCTAATGAAGGCTGCAAAATCAAAGCACGAGCTGATAAATGCTATTGATGATGTGGCAAAGTATTCGGGTAATTCCTTTCATCATCATGACTATCATGCTTGGTGTGTTGGCGATAAAGGTAATGCATGCAATTACAGTGATGCATCTCTATTGTTGAATGTGGAACACCCAAGTTTGGATCTTAGATGACCATTCTCCGCCCAATGTATACAAAAATGGCTCGTTATGTGGATACATTTATACAAAATATGGTGAATGCTAACTGTGGAGGTGATATGTCAGTGATTAAGGCACAACTTACTATGGTCCTTATTATCTTTTTCCGCGTTATGGATTTCAATCCGGAGAATGAGAACAGCTTCTGTAATTTTGTCAGGAATAAGAAGATGAATGAAATGAATAAGAATATGCGGATTAGGATGAATGGCCAGCAATTCAAGAGAGAGTGGGACGATGTATATGTACCATTGATCGGACTTAAGTATTCAAATATGAGGTGCAATCTGAGTAATGATGTTCGATCACAATACTTTGGTGAGTATACGGTGTGGAATAATATCTATTCCAAAAGACAGTCTCATATCAAATGCACAAATGAATTTTTGTGATAAACACAGACGACAAGGATCGCAAGAAAGCGAATCCAGATACATTGAAAAATGGCCATCAAGATTTCAATTGCAATAAAGAGAAGGAAGTGTTACGTAAACAACACAAAACAAAGGAGGGAGAGGGCCACGGCGGACATAGAAAGTCCAGCAAGGAATACCAGGGCAGGTAGTGGGAGAAACTGAATAGGAGTGATTATTTATGTTTTAGATAAATTACAGTTGATCGGTATGTATTGAGATTTAAAGGTAGAAATAAGTATGATGTGTAAAAATAAATTGTATCAATTTTGTTTTAAAATGTTATAATCCAATAAACTGCTTTCTGTACATATTTTATGATCAACAACGTGTTTAACTTAATGTGATACAATTAATTGTTAAGTGTATTTTATACAGCTATGATGAATAAAACATCAAACGTTACGATTAATTGTATCGGCATTCACATACCTTACTCTATTAGTAGTTAATTTTTCCAGATCAAGATTTTGTTCTTCAGAGGTGATCAATCCCTCCCAATTTCCTGTTCAATGCTGTTATCCACGTGCTAAGTTACGTCACTAGTTTAATCCACAAAAATACTCACTCGAGATTGGCTCCCTTGGATTCAGACATGCAGATGGTACCATATTCTGGGAATATGGATGAAACAAATTGTTGTACTTGTGAACTGAGGTGTGGCAAACCATTGTAGTCTATTAATTCTTAGCATGTTTCTATAGAGGCAAGAAAATCGCTCCCATTTAATTATTCTCTTAACAGCCTCCAGTGAATACTTACGACTTTCCCACTGTCTACAATATTCACCACCGTATGGGTTTCCAGGAGGTTGTGTTATGCTGCATACCCCAAGAGCATTCTGGTCTTATTTCAGGGGCTTTGGTTTGATTATTCTCATCTTCACTCAGTCGATAATTACTATTGTCATCTGAATATGATGATGACCCTTCATTTCATTGGTACAATCATCGTCAATTGGATTATCTACGGTAATCCCTTTACTTATTACCTGGTTTTCTAGTACATTATCACTCATCATTGAATTTAGTAAACTTGTTGTCTCTTGCAGGTTGAACATGTTTGTATGACAAAAAAATTGGTGAAATGAATTATGTAGTATAATATTATTGGTGCGTTGATCAAAGTCCCACATACCTGATCCTGTTCCAGAGCCGTCGGCGTATTATCGTCAAGTTTTGGTTGTAACAGTTGTCATCATTATTTTGTGTAGTAGAGTGAGTGTTATCATTGTCATGTGCAATATCAGAGAATCTGGATATTCATTTGAGATCATCCTGCTGTCATATTTGTTATAAATCCCACTTACAGCAATGACACCAAGTGACGTATGTTGCTTTCTTATATAAAATAACAGCATTGCAGCTCATTGAAAATTTACTTTCACTGTATGAACGCCTCAAGTCACCTTTGAAAAACTTGCTATCTGCACTTTGTTTTCATCATATTCATACGAAATGCCAGAATCATGCTATTTACATACTGCACTGTAATGACCTCGATTGTTTGCCTGTGGATAGTGATTTATTGTCGCCATGAGGTCATATGTCATATGGTGTGGTGCACGCAGATGTGGGACAAAAACACTTAAAACGTAACATTTTAAGTCTTTTTAAGACTGACCGAAGTAAGACCCTGCACGCTACTTTTTTAAGCAATTCAACCCATTGCAGTTAATTGCTGATTATTTGGGTCCTATTAACTTATACCTCCCCTGCGAGTATCCAGTCATCTAGATCAACCCTTTCTGGTCAGTTTGATATATGACACTCCAATGCTGCTCGCAAGCAAATGTGGTATTTACCCACATATTGCCCTCGAAAATTGACCCAATTTCATTGCAATGCACTGACCGATGGCATATATTGTCTCTATAATCCCCCGATGACAGAGACCAGTGGCTTCAGTCGTAGCCCTAGAACCTTTCCGTCGGGCGATGTGCTTGATATCGTACCGGCGGACCGCCAGGGCCAGTGAAACGGCCGACAAGTATGGTACTTTTTCGTCTTTTTTTATTCTGCATGCACCCCCGTTGTCCGCCAGGGCGATACGACGTGAGTACTTGCCCGATGTCGGCGCCCAGTGGCTTCGAGTGAAGCCCTGGAGACCCTCCATCGAGAGATGTACTCGGTATTGTGCCGGTGCATCAGCGCGGCCGTCGAAAAGGGTCGCATTGAGGTGCATTCGTTCGTTGCCGACGATTTCGCGATCAGCCTAACCCTAGTTTATTAACGTAGTAAAACCTAATATAAACTAAAACCGAAATGTAGGCTTATTCATTATATTATTATCAGTCTATTCATATGATATGGGCGCCCGTATACGACGATGATGCCGTTTCGGCCACCATCTTCGGCGGCGGGCGTGCAATTATATTAAAACAAGAGGGTTCGATTGAAATATATTAATAACTACTATAATTAAAGCTTTGCAACCGTAATTCTTCGTCCGTGACCTCAACCAAAACTATGGACGGGTCGCCCGCATACTTGATCGTGTGGGACCATCGACTCCAAGTCACTGAAGGGCCTCACAAAACCCAAAAATGGATCGCTAAAATTAAAATGATACAAATAAATCAATTTATTGTTTCTAATATTTAGTTTAATATATCTCAGATACAATTAATTTATTCAGTATAAAAATTTAATTTGATATAATAAACGGATTAGTTTATTTGATAAAATATAAATATTATGTAGATCTACTTTTAATAGTATTATAATATTTTAGTTATTCTGTGTAAAACCTAATACCAATTAACACAGACTACTTTTTATTGGGATAAAATGGTAGCATCTTTGTTCCATTTTAACCTTACACCTCCGCTAAAAATCAAACTTGTAACTTTGAAATGGCTGTACTGCACTGCACATAGATGTCTTCACCTCCATAACTAGCAAGTAGATTGTCTTCATCATTGATTGATCCTAAGTCATCTTCTGTTAAATCCCCCCCCCCCCCCCTCTACGTCCACTTGCTCAATGCAAGTTGAATTATGTTCAATACTGGAGTTATCAAATTCATCTTCATATACTGCAAATGGATCAAGATGTTCACCTTGATCATAACAGGATTTGAGTGGATTATGCCCTAGGAATAAATGATTTCCATCATTTCGTTCAAACGTTTGTCTTTCCCTACAAAATCCCAAATGGATCAACAGACCACGCTGATTTGAATACCATTTCTGGCATATGTTGCATTGAACCAGATTCGACATTAAGAATAGTCGGGCAATGTCAATGAAGATAATAAAATATATTTGAACGGTGAGATATCAGGAGAACACTGTGAGAACGATGACAATTCTGGTCAGAGGCATGTAATTGTAGTACGGTACTATCAAAAAAATTGCTAGTGAGGGGGAAATTGATCGCCAAAGTGGGGGAAGTTACTGTAGAGCATTCTGTATTTGATCTGAGAAATGGAGTAAAAATTTGAATCCAATAAAAATTTGAACTGCGTAAGATTTAGTACGGTTTTTGAAATAAAATAAACGTTACTGCAGTTTGAAGAAACTTTGATGTAGATGGTTTAAAATATAAATAGGAACAACTACATTATACATTACCGTTGCATTTAGTTTTGGATTCAAAAATTTCATTGAACCGCCAGTTAAACTTTTCATCATGAGGAGTACGCCATGAAGCAACATAGGAGCATAAAATTCAGCAATAACAGACCACATCCAGTATATCTAAACAATGCCAACACGGAGGAAAAGTCCCAGGAAGAGTTCCGGTAAGCAACCGAATTACTACGGAATTGATGGCGATCAAGATAGTCCTGACATCACCAGCCGGAACCGGAAGGACGCAGCAACACAACCATCCAGGTATAGATATAGGATAGATTATAAGGAGCCGCGAAAGAAACCACCGGCACCGGCGAGGAATGAATACACCAAATCGTCGTCGGAGTCTTCGTATGAAGAAGAGAGTGAAAGTGATGGTGAAGAAAAGGGACTAGTGATAGATATAAGCAAGAAAAAAACGACAAAGATGGTGGCGACTAGATCGGAGCGGGGATCACGAGGGGGGAGGAACAATGATGATGAAGATATCGATGACGTTGGGAATGAAAAAAGTAGTCCTGAACTAGCAATCACAAAATTCCAAAAGAGAATATTCGACGATACCAGAGAGAATGATGATTACAAAGAGAGCAACGAAGACAGTGACCGTGGCGGATCATGGATGGATGAAAAGAGGGAAAAAAATGATGAGATCACTGCGCTGAAAAAAAAGATCAAGACATTAGAAACAACGATAAATGACATGCGAAGTACGTCGAGGGAAACAAGTCGAGACAAAACGGGGTGGTCTGGGGAAGACTTAGTGTTTGTTAAGGAAATTAATGACTTCTGCAGGGACAGGCTATATCCTAAAGAGAAATTCCTACGGAAGAACTGGCAGGAATATCTGCCAAATGATAGAAGGAGCTTGTACTCTGTGTGTATGAAACTTCTATCGATTCCCGAAGGATCGGACAAAAGGGAGATTTGGAGTAGAGTGATTGTGCCTTCGATTAGAGACAAATACCAGAGCATGAAGTGCAATATGAACAACAAAATCAAGAGCATATACCTAAGTATGAAATGTTTATTTGAATTTGCAAACACATTACATATTGTTGAATGTACTAACAAAGAATGTTGTGATGATTTATATATTTACAGGTGACAACAAAGTAGTAGAGCCAGATCCATTGAGTAAAGGATTCACTGGTTATGCCGAATGCAACATGGAGCATTTCGTGTTTGAGTTCTTGTTGAATTACGTAAGAAGAATTAAATCGGATTCAGATTGGAGAAAGCTATTGAAAAAGAATCCGGAAAAGCCATTCCTGCTATTTGTAACACCAAGTGATATTGCATTCATTCTATCTTTGATCAAGAATGGGATGGAGATGTGGGACCAGGCTAGAAGACTACAAGACAATCCGACACGAGAAGAGATCAAAGCACTGCCATTATTCACCAAAGGCGAAGGCCAGAAAAGAGAGAGTGGCAGGACGGTATGGAACAAAGAAGGACTGAATTTCTATTACACGGCCGAGAAGAATTGGAAAAAGGTGTACAACGACAAGGAGGAATTATCAGATATGTGTAATAAATGGGAACGATGGGAGCCAGAAGACAAGAGTAGGAAGAAACCGGTCAAGACATACTGGAGGAGGATTGAAGAACAGAAAGATCATATTGAGGAGGAGGAACATAATGAATCATGGTGGGAAAAAGAACCAAATTTGGGGTACGATAGCGAGAGTGATGGGGAGCCTGACTTTGTTTGGGATGACGACGTTAAAAAAGGGAAAGGTGATGATGATAATACTGCTTAAGTAAATGACGGAGAGGAAAGTTGGAACAAGTAAGTATAGGATGTTGAGGCAGGGGTATGACATGGGGAAACGGTGAGAGTGGGGCAACGTGAAAAGGACGGGGGGATAACTAAGGGGATATGCATATTATATCTAGTAAAGAAAATATAGGTTCTATCAGTACCATTAAAATAGTAGGATATGAACCAATATATCATGCCTTTAGTTAAAATAATTGCTTCTTCAAGAAGTAATATATTGTTGCTGCAATATTATAAAAATGGCACAAATAGAGACAATAATTATGTTGATCTAAAAATTCATCTAAACGTGCTTAATGAATCTAGTTAAAATATTAGATCAACGTAATGTTTTACATAATAATTAAGTTGAACTAGAAGCAGTTCACTCACTGGGCAACATTGTAAATGTTATAGATCAACTAGAGGCTTTTGTGAGGAACGCTTAGGACAGAATTCCAATTTTGGGTCCCGGGAATCGGAATCGTCGGAACAGAATTCCCAACTAAGGTTCCAGGCGTTTTTTCCGAATAAATTGCTCTCATTTTAAAGGACGAGGCCTCCTAATGACAGAGTGGCATGCTTAACCATGCATCAGCTAACGGGGGATCACTACTTGCCGACCAGGCCAAAGTCCCCCCAAGCTACATCATTGTAAATTGTGCTCTTTGTGAGCTTTTTTGTTGTGGGGGGAATTCAGCATCTCATTTTTAATTCAGTTGACCATGGCCCGTTGTCCGGTGCTGTACTTATTAGCACCTGCTGCAGATTGCATTGCCAAAGTGGCTGCCTTACATCCGGCACTGTTTTGGGCATAATAGTAGCATTTTCAACTTGCTTGGTCAAGCGGACCAAGTGTGCCTGGGTGAGATTCTTTCTTTCTTGACGAGTCATGGACTTACGGGTGCTGTCACGACAACACCATTTGGGGAGCTCGTCAAGGCTGGCGTCAATCATTGCCGTCTTTGACAATGACTGGTGGCATTGTCCCCCCCCCCCGTTGCCTCCCCCCCAAGGGAGACCAGTGCTGCTGCCACGTTGTTGTTGTTCATCCAATCATATTCAGTGGTTGCGATTTCATCAGCAGCAGCCTCTCAAGCGAGGTGCCACGACAAGCTCTGATATAAACCAGACACCTTCCAGGTAGCGTCGGTGAGTCGAATAGCTTTGATTACTGGTACCCAATACACGGCCACCTAAAGGGGGGTGCAGGGGGGGGGGGCAATATCACTCAATACCCCCCACATGACATATCATTGGAAAGAGGAGCTAAAGGGGAATCCATAATGTCATCTCAGAATCGGTGTATCTCCTATGCTTCTAGAGTTATAGGGCAGTTTCAGAAAGCGTCCATAGTTTAGCTAGCTTGGCACACAATTATTTGTGTCCAGTGTTCGCGTTAGGTCTGGTAGGTGGTAGCAGAGGTAATAACCAAGAAACACAGATTCATAACCCAAGAGTTAATGAAATTCTAAAATCAGAGAGTTTGTTTTTCATGGTACCCTCGCTCGGCGAGATCATGGACGAGAGGTTCCATACCTCAATCCTTTTTGTGTATTCTAATATTGTTATGGTGGTTGGTGGAGCATGCACAAAATTAATAACCCACCGTCTGCAATACCTAGATAATGGCAGCTTAAATAATTGAACCATTTTTAATTAATATCAATTGCCACGAAGCCTCCCCCTCCCCCCAAGAGAGACACTAAATCCATGATGGACCATCACATTCTTACATTTGCAAAACAAAACATGAAGCCTAAGGTCAATAGTCTATACGAATCCACTCACTCCTCAATCCATGGGACGCAGACAACGGTTCCATTTGATTTACCAATCTGCAATAAACGGTGTGCCTCGGGCACATCATCCAACGAAACACGGTTGGCAATCTTTGGCTTAATGAGACCACGTTCACACAAGAACATCAAATACTTCAAGTCCTGTCTGTACTGCTCATTGTCGTCATCTACAAGCGTTTCGGTGTTCAAGAAGTGCGTCTGGCTCATCATGTACTTGGCCTTGAGTGCAGACCACTTCTGTTGAAGTTCGGCGAGCTCGCCACTGCATCCACTTGAGTCCACCACTTCATTTCCCAGATCGATGTTGTAGGTAGGTCCCAAGCATACAAGGGTCCCCCGTTTATTGAGAGCGAGCCGACTTGAAGAATAGCCATCGTGGCATGTATTATCAACAACAACGTCGAATGTTTGGGCAGCGGCAGGGAGCCAATCCTCGGGATCTTTCGGGAAGCACTTGACGCCTAGGGTCGCGAGGTAGGGATGCTTGGATTCAATGGCACAGCAGTAGACATTGGCACCCTCCAATCCGGCCAAGTTGATGATGGCCTGTCCCACGGGAGAGAAACCATCGGTGATAAGGATGTTACGCCCAGTGTATGGACTTCCATTATTCCTGGCGATGCGCAGCGTTTTGAGAGCGGCCATGTAGTCATGAAGCAAGCAAACTGACGGTTGTTTATTGAGTTAGATTAATCAGCGTTGTTGTTGCAATTATGCGTCTGTGTTGTCAGTATCATCTTACCTGCATTGGTACTCTTGATTTTGTCAGAAATTTTGTTGAGGCGATTCGCGGGGATGCTAATGAAGCGCGAGTTGCTGCCGCCAGAGGCCGAAACGCCAGCGACACGATCCCCCCTGCGAAAAACTCCGTCTGCCTTAGATTTTTCGCCTAGGGCTTGTATCGTACCGACCAAGTCGTAACCGGGTACGTAGGGAAGCATTTCCTTGCTGAGACCAAAACCATTGCAGTTCATGACATCTCGTGGCGTGATGGTGGCTGCCTGCGAAAAGTAGCAGGACGAGAAGACATGAAAATGAGTGATTTCAGTCGAGTTCGACGAATTCAATCCTTTCAGTTTCAATGCTTACCTCAACCTTCACCACCACATGATCCTCCCCAATTGGTTTCGGGATACAGTACATTGCCCTGATAATTAAACCATTATCGTCCAGGCAATTCACCACCACATCTTTGTGAAAGTACTTAGCAGTCACATCAGTCTCCATAGCCGTGGTGACGAAAGACTTATCATCATCCTCGCAAGTAACGCCGTCGTCGATATCTCGGTCGATATGCGAATGCATGAGCGAGTTTAGAACCCCATCCTCGACAGATTGCATGGTCATGGACATTGACGCGGACGAACCAAGGTCAAAGGCAGGAAGTTCGGTTGCTTCATCGCGTTCCTCCACCATTACTGCGGGTGATGTGGCAGTAGTTGCACTGTTGACAGGAACGTCGGCAGGTGTATCAGCAGCATCCACAGGCAATTCTTGCTCGGGCACAATCCCCTTGATGCTACCCTTGGCCATGACTGATGCCTCATCTTCGACATTCTTAGGCCCGCCCTTCTTAAAGAACTTGCCAATCCTCGCCATTGTTGATTTGTTGATTTATTGGGGCGATAGATGATGAACGCTGAGCGTCGTGATGGGAAGTTTATGATGGAATGGTGGTGGCGGGGGAGGGAAGTATGGTATTGTGTGCTTCATTTTTATCCTAACGCACACGGAATAGTAGAACTAATGCTCGCTTATTTTCGAGAAAAGAGAAGTCTGAGATTCGATAGGGGAGAATCTCTCACGTTATTTTCCCTTCTTCTTTCTCTGTTGCGGCATGAAAAACAAAAGGTCCAATTATCGAGGATTCTCCAACAAATAAAAATGAAAAAAATTTATTATCGCTTACGAATCGCCTTCACGTCGCTACTTACTTCGCCGAATCAACCTTACTGCTTATCTCTGTACTTGGGGTTTCTGTACATGGGTTCAGTACTCTCACGCGCGTAAGAAATGCACTCTCGCCTCCGTCCCGCCGCCCGAACCTCCTTCGTTTGTTATATTAAGACGCTGGGATTTCGACGCAGGTGTCGTAGGGAAAGAGAGACTTAAACTTGACAACACACACCGCAACCATGGCAGGAGTACAGCCCCTAAACAAGAAGACGATCATCAAGAAGCGGACCAAGAAGTTCGCCCGGCACCAGTCGGACCTCTTCATGCGCATTCGCAACTCCTCCTGGCGCAAACCCAAGGGTATCGACGGACGCGTGCGCCGCCGCTTCAAGGGCGCCCTCCCCATGCCCTCGATCGGGTACGGCTCGAACAAGAAGACTCGCAACGTCCTACCCAACGGATTCAAGAGCGTCGTCGTGTCGAACGTGTCGGACTTGGAAATGCTCATGATGCACAATAGGACGTACGCGGCGACCGTCGCCCACTCGGTCAGCTCGCGCGTCAGGAGGCTTATCATCGAGAGGGCCGAGCAGCTCGCCATTCGGGTCACGAACGCCGCCGCTAAGCTGAGAGCGGAGGAGGATGCATAAATTTAGAAATGGAATTAACTGATGTCTCGAAGGCTGTGAATAAAATTTGTGATTTCTCGCCACACCCCTCCCCTCCCCCTTATTACACACCGCCGATGATCACGTATTTAAGCAACTCCTATGATTTGCATTAGCCATCAAAAGCCGTCTGCTGTAAATTTTTGTCACCCTTGCTTACGCCATCATCTTTCTCTCCTTTTGTAAGGACAATCTTACGCTAGAGAGACCCGAGACAAATTATTTCTCTACTGGCACGAAACATAACATGTGTAAATTGTGAATCGTAAGCAGACAAGGTGATCTATCATTCATGATGAAATATTCACTTTATCTTCATTCGGTACGATCTAAGTCACGCAAGAGAGGTATCACGCTGGTCTCAGGTGAGATAGGAAAATGATATTGATAAATTATATTCTCGTTGAAAGCTCTAGAGCGAGACCCCTATCAGCTTCAGTTGTTTGGTAAGAGGCATAGAAGAGGACCGAAGAGGGAAGGCTTGGTAAATGCATGAATCATATGTGAACTGCGGTGCATTTCATTATTTCAATAAACCGGTGAAACAACTGAATGTTCTTCCAGAATACCGACACCACGAAATAAAATAGCTTCAATCTCTGTATCGTTGCAGGCTTTACTTTAGGGCGATAGAATAAGAAAACATCAAAAAAAGTTTGGCAACTCGTCTCTTATGGTCGATATAACACGGAACGCGGCCAGTGCACATCGAATACGCATCAACGATCATTGCATTGCTAGACAAATCCAAAGACCAATAGACAAAAATTAAATCGGTTTTGAGCCTCTAGGCAACTTCTCAATTCAACCAAATCGCAGCGGCGGCAGCCAAAGAAGCCGCGGCCGACACGACCTCCCTCGGGGATGGACTTAGCGCGCTGCTTTTAGGCGCTTCGCTGACCGCCACACTCGGACTGCTTGTCGGGGCATCCTCGAAACACATCGCCCTGCCGACGTCGTCCGTTTTGTCTTGACAGCATTTGTCGATCGCGCAGTTCATGATGTGATCTTCGTCATCCTGTTTAGCATTCAAAACAAAGACGCATAATAATGAGTTAATCAATATAATCTCAGTGTACCAGGCGAAAGACCACTCCCGGACAAATAATGACGACAGCAGCGCCTACTCACCTTGTACCTTCGCGTATCGTAAACATCGCACATGTTTTGGTACCATTTGCAGTCGCACTCCTCCTTCGTTCCTCCGTTGACGATGCATTTTACGAATGGACAGTATTGGTTGTAATAGTACCGAATATATGAGTCACTGACACAATCTGGGATCGTGAACAAAGTCCCGTCCGCGGCGGTGACGTTGTTGCAGAGGGCATCGAGCTCGGCGGCGCATTCGTAAGCCTTTCCGCCGGCGGCGGTACAATTGCACAGGCTCGGCTCGCACGTGTCTGGCTTAATGCACGTTGCCTCCTCCTCCTCCTCCTCCTGGAGGGAGCGGCGTCCGATGGCGCCGCCGAAGAGGGGCCTATTTCGATGGAGTCTACGAAGTCCGAGTATGCCGGCATCAGCGGCGTCGAACTGTCCACCCGTGCCGGCGACGAATCCCCCCCCCCCTCCCGCCGCCGCGTCGTTCGAAACGTCGAGGAGGGGGAACATGCGCTCCGCGCGACGTCGGTCATCGTCCTTCTTCCTTTCCCCCTCCCCGTCCGAGAAGCGATCGGCTAATGCACCGCCCCCCGCGAAATTCGCGTCGACGTTTGTTAGGGCCACGGAAGTGGCGGAGAGGGTTAGGGCAAGTGCGAATGCGGATGGGGTGAATCTCAGGTTCATTATTATATGGAACTACTGGATGAATGAGGTTAAATTTACTAGGGATGACGATGAGATGTTGTTGGATTGGACGGACCAACGACAAAAGACGTGTAATAGATTCGCTTGCACAAAAAGTAGGGGGGGATGTTTTATCAAGTCGTAGATTCCCAATTTCAATCAAGTCAAAAAGGGCATCGGATTTTTCCTTTATAGGAACTAATATATTATCAGTCGTATGGGCAACATTTTGAAAAATCAAGACTTAACTCTTCTCGAGAAAAAAGAAAAAGAATTCCCATGTCGATTAGATCTCACGCATTCTCACCGTCTGAGATATTATCATTTAACAACGTAGGAGTAAGTATCGTACTTTATCTACGTAACTAATATTATTTCCGAACTACTCCCGACTATCGTAGACTCCCATCCCCCCTCTCCACAAGAAACATTGCCTTCTTTCTCGAGAAAGTCATAAAATAATTAGCGTTGGATAGCAAGGTTTGGGATAACAAGACATCGTTTCTGTAATGTGCACGATAACTGATGACCTCGAATGTTGTGCATCACCGGAGAGAAGAAGAAACCATCGTAGCGCGCAACGGCTCTGAGGAAAGCGCGAGTGTGGCAAGAAGGTACTTGTTCTCCAGAGAGAGGTATCGTGGCCGAAGATGAAGGCTTGGTAGTCGAAGACATCAAAGTTGAGCGCGCAGTTGCGGTAAATTAGCGAGTCGACGAGTGCGATGGGTTCTCACGACGGAACTGAAAATGTGGGAACAAGGGGTGGATTTGTTACTTCTGGAGACAAACTGACAATGATGATGCGCGATCGTACCCAAGCCATCAACAGCATTCGTGGTCTAATTGAGTCCGAGAGTAAACGAGGTAAGTCAAGTCAGCATGTGGACCATTTTATCTTTTGTGTGTATTATCTGTCTGACCTTTCGTTGCAATCACTCAACAGAGACCAATGTGGTCTTTGAGCTCAGCAATGAGGTGAGGATGTTACGCCGGGACATCGCCGATGAAAGGGTCGCCCACGAAATGGCCATCAACCGCATTCGTGGTCTTCTCGAGTCCGAGAGTAAACGAGGTAAGTCAGGTCAGCATGTGGACCATTTTATTTTTCGTGTGTTATAATCTACTTATCTGACCATTCGTTGCAATCACTCCGCAGAGACCAATGAAGTATCTGAGCTAAGCAATAAGGTGAAGATGTTACGCCGCGATATCGCCGATGAAAGGGTCGCCCATGAGATGGAAGTGGATGAGATGACGAAGAAGATGGAATTGGAAAAAGAGAACCACGACGTCACAGTACGGAAGTTGGAGGAGACTCTCAAGGAGGTCACTGACCGAATGAATGCCGTAATGCTAGCAAAGAAGGAATTCTCGGATGAGAGAATCGCCAATCTTACCAAATCTCTCAACGAGGCAAAGGTGTATCGTGGAGAAAACATAGTGCTTAAAACTAGGATGGAGGAGATGGAGAAATCTTCTAAGTCTTTGGTAACCTCGATAGGTCAGCTTGACAAGGAGAATAAGAACTACACCCAACAGATACGCCAACTTACCTTGACAATTGATCAGTATGTGATGAGTAAGAATGAGACCATCAAACAGATGTCCGCACTGGAAGATGATGTGTCAGCCAAGAAAACTGTCATTGACGAGATCACTGCAGAGAATCGCAACAAGGAGAAATTATTAGAAGAGAAAATTTCCCTAAGTGATAACCTTGCCGAGCAACTTCGACGCTCTAAGGCCGAGAATGATGAGCTCAAGGCACAGATGTCCGCACTGGAAGATGATTTGTCAGTCAAGAAAACTGTCATCGACGAGCTCTCTGCGGAGAATTGCGACAAGGAGAAATTATTAGAAGGTAAAATTGCCCAAAGTGATGACCTTGACGAGCAACTTCGACGCTCGAAGGCTGAGAATGATGAGCTCAGGGCAGCCATCCAGGACTTGGTCGCTAGCAACAATGAACACATCGCGCAGATTACCCTGTTGAAAGACGATTTGGCAGTCAAGAATAAGATGAGCATAGAAATTAGCGAATGGCGCACAAAATTCGAGGATAAGGCGACCGAGAACGTCACAGTGAGCGCCCAACTCGAGCTGTCAAAGGTCGAGAGTGACGTGCTCAGGGCGACGATTCAAGAATTCGAATCCAAGAACACCAATCACGCCAATAAGCTCGAGAAGTTGATGTCGATGGTCCAACTGAACGGGGAGCTGCAGTCCCGTGTCGAGCAGGTCAGTGCCGCCAATGTCGAGCTCGGCGAGGCGAACAAAGTACGCGAGGAGAGGAACGCTGAATTGCTGGACGTTGTCGAGTGCTTGACGAATTCGATCAACCATGAAAGGTCCGCCCATGAGGCGGAAGTGGATGGGATGAAGAAATCAATGGTGGTTGAAAAAGATTGCCACGACGTCAAGTTCGAGGAGACTCTCAGGGAGATCCCAGACCGTAGGAATGCCGAAATGCTGGCCCAGAGGGAATTTTCGGACGAGAGTATTGCCAGTCTTACCAAGTCTCTGAACGAGGCAAGGGTGTATCGCGACGATATGTCTGGGGAAAACGCAGTTCTCAAAACGAGGATGGAGGAGATGAAGACGTCACTGACCTTGTTCCACAAGGACTTGGCGAGCTCGGTAGGTCAGCTCGAATAGGACCTCGATGAGGAGTTTCAGATCACCGCCGAGCTCAAGAATGGCACGGAGAAACTCATATCGAAGCTCAACGAGGGCAAGGACAACAGCGATTGCGTCGACGACGTCGAAGACTTGCTTGGAAACGTGCGCTCATGATACAGTCATGGCAGGTATCGCACATCCGACTCATCGGTATGTTGGTTACCGAAAACATGAAACAAGGATCATTTCGGGAGCATTCGGAAAAGTCGAGGAGGCGATAGGTGGTTCAGCACGCTTTATTGTATGAGTAGTTATTTTAGTTTGAGGGTATCACCTTTTCCAGCTGATTTAGTTCCGTCTATCGATGTAAGCACATGAACAACTGAAGACAATTGGGGCGTTGCACCAATTTTCTAGATTACCTGCAATGCATCTATACCAAGTTCGGTAATGCCCTATTGAAGGGCGGTACGAATGATGGAATTTTTATTATGCACTGTATGGTATCCACTTTCCTCCCCCCCCCCCCCCCCCCCCCCCCCCCCTCTCAATCTCTCTATAGATGCATCTCCTTCGCTCGCTACCTCTCGTACATTAGGTCCCAGTAAACGTGCCACATGGTATCCCTCGACCGGAGCGTCTGTATGCCTATACCCCCTCCCCCATTGGAGTGCCTTTTTTTTTACCCATTGTCCATCGGAGGGGTGGGGTTGGGGGGGGGGGGGGGCGGCGACAAGAATCAATGCATATTATCATCATAGTCGTCGTCGTGGGGAGAGAGGAATAGATATCGACGCGGTCCTGCCACCAAAATGCGATTCACCCCCCCCTCGTTCACTCACTCCGCGTGGTATGGGCGGGACGCACGAACGACGCGCGACACAGCAGGAGGAACGAAACGACGAACACCCCGAGACGAGACGATGCGCGTGCGGAGCATTCGCACGCCCGTACGTCGAATCTTCCCATCCTACTCTCCCCCCCCCCCACGACCCCTCCTCCTCCTCCCTCCTCCTCCTCCCCCACCGCGATCCATCCCCCCCCCGATAGGGCGAGCATGCACGACGCGAATGCGACAGTCGCCGATGCAATTGTGGAATATCTCCGTACCTTTGAAACGAACATCCTCCTGCCGATTTCCATATTTTTCGCGAGGTTGACACTACCCCCGAGGTCGACGGTATCGAACGAGTATACCAGAGCGGAATAGAGCAATGAACGCAACGCGATCGTCTGGAGAGATAGCAGCACGAGGACGAGGGCGACGGGCAGGGGTCGTTCCCCTCCGCCTCCGCCGCCGCCGCCGCCCCCGCACCTCAACGCATCGAGGATCAGGAGGAAAACGACACGCGGGACGAGGACTCGACATCCCAAGGTGGTCTCGGTCGCGGTCGTCCCCCTCGTCGTCGCATTTCCACCCAGTCCTCCGTCCCCCCCGACGGACGCGGCGCGATCGCATGCTGCGATCAACGACGTCCCCCCCGACGACGATATGCGAGGCGGCGCGGTCGATGCGTACGATGAGACGGATGGAGCGCCACGCACGCGATGATGCGTATGATCGGGATCTCGTCGTCCAATGCCGACTCGATCCGTCGATGTCGACGCGGACGACATCCCCAATGACGACGACGACGACGACGACGACGACGACGACGACGCGGATACCGCACGGCGCTTGGCCTCCCTCAATTCCTCCAATCGATTCCTCTCCCCGTCGTCGAATGGATCCGGAATCAGCATCCTCGACACACGCTCGCGCGCCTCGGCGATTCGTTCCTCGGGAGATTTGGCGTTCCGATGGAGGAGTATTTTCATTAACCTCCTCCCGCTCCCGCTCCCGCTGCTCCCGCCGTGGTCGACGGACGACGGTGCACCGGACGACGACGAGAACGACGGTCGTCGTCGTATCCCCCCCCCCCTCCGTCGTACTGGTATTTCGTCGTTCGAGTCGTTCGCGATCGACGGGGCGGACGGACCACGTCCTCCCCGTGGACGACTCGTCGTCGTCGTCGTCGTCGACGGCGACAACTGCGAGGTCGCGGTACGCGGCACGTCGTCGGACGCGGACGGCATCGTGACGTCGCTCGTCGTCTCGTCCTCGTCGCAGCAATCATGCCCCCCCCCCCCCCCCTCCTCCTCCACGAAGGGGGGTAGGAACGTGGCTCCGGGGGCGATGATGGCATTGGCATTATCAACGACGACGACGGCGGCGGCGGCGCGATGTCCGCGCTCGCCCCCGTCGTCCTTGCCCCTTCCCTTGACTCGTGGGGGGAGGAGTTTCATGTTATTTTTTTATATGTATCCAACTCCTTCGAAATAATATGATGTCGAATCGCGAAACTTAAAAAAAACGGCTTGGTAAAAAATAATGGAGAGCATCGACTGGGAAGCGAGGCTGGATGCGGAGAATTGCCCCCTCGACGTCGCCTCAACCGTGCTCGGAGGGCTGAAGCGGACAATCGAAGTGACGGCACGTCGAGTTGAGGAGTGTGGTGGAATGGAGTGGTAGGAACTTTGGGTGCCGTGGGATGCGTGTGGGCTGCTGTGTTTTTTTTCATCTTTTTTTGTCACATCAAGAGGAGTGTTTTGGAGCGCGGCACGCGCGCGCTTCCTTCTCTCTCCCGCCAGAAAATACCCGCGCTTTCGCGTTTTTGAAAATTATTAATAGAATCGCCCCCTCTTTCAAAAACAATTTGAATGCTTGTTGCACACAACAACAACACCATAACAACATTTCGAAAATCCTCCGAGAGATGTTAGTGCATGTGTGTTGTCCCCCCCTGAAGAGTATTGTTTGAATGAATCCCCGGGGGAGGTGGGAGGTATCGGAAAGGGGACCCCCCCGCTGTCCCCTCTTGAGGTAGATGATTCCAAATAATAACATCACGGAACGGGAACCGTCGTCCCCCCCCGTCCATTATGGCGGCGGTCATATCCATAATCGACGACGACGCGTCGTCGAGTACCACGACGAGGCGGGAGGGGACGTCGCGTACGACGATTGCGATTACAGGGACGAGGACGTCGATGACGACGCGCACGACGACGGCGGATACGAGCGCGAGCGCGACGGCGATGGCGGGGGAGGACGCGCGGGGCATCGCCGTCGTACCAGTCGCCATCCCCAACGGCGAATGCACGACGACGGGCACGACGGAGGATGCGACGATCCTCGTACGTACGCCGCCGTGCGATATCGAGATCGATGGCGACGACGCGACGACGACGACGACGACGACGACGATGATTATTACCGCGCATCGTCCGATCGCGCCCCCGTCGCTCCCGCCGCGAGCACGCCCCATTTCGCCATGACGTCCATACTCGACGCGGCGGGGAGTCGTTCGCCCGTCAAGAAGGGGGGGGCCGGGGGGAAAGATGATCGGGGGGGGCGGCAACGACGACAACATCAACAACAGCAGCAACAACAGCAACAACAACAACGAGATCAACGCGCCGGGGGCGGCGATGGTGGAGGGGGGGGGATCGGCATGATGATGGGGAGGGGCGGGGGATGCCAATACGACGACGCCGAAAACTCCGCATCCGCCGCCGCCGCGAACAAGAAGGCGCTGCGACTCAGGGCGTCTAGGTACTTCCATCGAAGCGGCGGCGGCGGAGTCGGCGGCCCATCCGCCGCGTCCGTCGATAATGTCAACCCCGACGGGCACGATGGGGGGACCGCCTCCTCCTCGCCGAATACGTCGTCGACGACGACGGCCACGACGGCCGACCCGAGCTCCATCGCATCGACGACCACGCCGGAACGTCATCGCGGATTGGATTCTCGGCAGCAGCAGCAGCATGAGCAGGAACAACAGCAACGGGAGCATGAGCAGCAGGAACAACATCGGCAACGGGAACAGCGGCTGTGGCATGATCAACGACGACGCGAGGGGGAGGGGGATAGACGGACCGCATCCGACGTCGCGCTCGCCGAGGCGGTCGCCTCCGTGAACACGCATCAACGACACCGACGGGACCAACGGCATCGCATCGCCCGACCGTCGATCTATACCCCGCGATCGCCGTATACGGAAGATGACGACGACGATGACGACGACGACGATCCCCCGTTGCAATTGCATCCGAACATCGACGTGCAATCGACCGCGAGCGGATACACGAGCAACGGCGGGGGGGGAGGGGGGTACAGCAGCGCCGGTAGCGATTTGGAGAATGCCGCACGGCGGATACTTGCCAGGAAGAAGGGTGGTAATGACGGGTCCCATCGGCCTCGTCCCATGAGGGATGCGATCTTGGGTGGCGGGTCCGTCGATGATGCCTCCGACGTCGACATCGTCGCTGCTAAGAACGATAACGATAACAACCGCGCGAGGGGCAATAACGGGAATAACAACAACGGCGACGACGCCAGGAGGGCCCTCCCTGCGGGGTGGAGGGAACGGATACATCGGAAGACGGGGAGGGAGTTGCCGAGGATGGCCAAATCCACCCCGACGTCGAAGACGACGACGATGACGGAGGGGACGATGACGGAGAGGACGATGACCAAGACGATGAATTCGGCACCGTCATCGTCGTCCCATCGCGTGGTTGGCGAATCGCGACGAATCGGAGGAGAAGTGGTAGTGCACGAAGACGGGTACGGCGCTGATGGGTCGACACGGAGACGACAACAACCGCCGTACGCGCACCACGCATACTACCGTCCCGCCCACCACTCCTCGGGGGTGGACGATGCGAGCCACTACCGCAATGTAGGAAACGGCATCGA
The DNA here is from genome assembly GCA_036939675.1 of Cyclostephanos invisitatus. Classification (NCBI taxonomy): domain Eukaryota; phylum Bacillariophyta; class Thalassiosirophyceae; order Thalassiosirales; family Thalassiosiraceae; genus Cyclostephanos; species Cyclostephanos invisitatus. The sequence goes on along the minus strand of JALLBA010000304.1, from coordinate 7,076 downwards.
CGCCGTCTACGACGAACGAAATCGATACGGATCGAATCATCGCGATGCGCCATATCGCGATCGCGATGGTGGAGAAATCGAGATGGGAGATCGACGTGCGATTACGAACGATCGACATGTGCATCATGAACGGCACCGGGGACAGCGTGCGCCATCGCCCGCTTCCTCCTCGCCGAACACGACGTTGTCGGAGGGGGAAACGATGTATCACCTCGAGGACTTGGTGAACGATGGCGCCTTTCCGACTTATCATCGTTATATTTCCTTCTGGGACGATAATGTCGCCATCCGTGGGAAATATCCAATCGATGATGACTTCTACTACAACAATGACAACGACAATCGCGGTGCCGTTGTTGTTGATGATGATGATGATGACCATGGCGGTGGTGGCGTTAGGAGTTATGAAAGTTATGACTCCTCCCCGATCAATATCAACGAATACGGCTACCCCGCGAGGGTTCAACCGGCGAATAAGAATTATAGCGATATCGCGAATCGCGATTATGATTGGGAAGGAGCGAACGAGAGCAAGAAAGACGTCGCGGCGTCGAATTCCTTCGTTTCGCAACCACCGGCGGAGCTTGGCTGCGCGAGTGTAGGCGTGGGCGGAGATTGCAGTACCATCCACGAGGAGGGCGATAGTTCTATTCATCTAAATGACGATGAACGCTCGCGTCATAATAGCTCCATTTCAATCTCGAAAAATGCAGGAGGAGTACGAAGCCCAGCACGATATCACCAATCACCGCGAATATACGAAGACAAAGACGATTACAATATCGCTAATACCATCGATGGCGCTGCTAATTTTGGCGTCGCCAGTGATGGTCTTAGTTGGGAAGAAATTTCGTCATCTTTGGTCGTCGACTGGAAGAATGTATCTTCGCCCCAAAGGAATAAATCGAGGGTGAAATTTTCATCTCCCGAGTCGACAGAGACTGCGATGATTACACCAATTTCGACAACTGTTGACAAATCGTCCGAGATCGATCCATTTGCTTGGAACGATGATCGCGACTACCGTGGAAAGATCGGCCAAGGCGACGCGAAAGTTCCGTCGCGATTTCCCGCATCTCAGTGGAAGCTGCGGAATGAACTCGCCAAGGAGAGACAAAGAAAGATGCTGCCATTTCAACGGAACAATAAACAGTTCGTCGAATCCACTTCTGAGAATCGGGAGTTAACGCATCCTTCTTTAACTCGCCTTATGGGAAGAGAGGACTCTAGGGATTCATTTTCACAACGAAGGTCAATTCTTGATGTACCCTCCCGTGATGCGAGAAGTAGGGATCCCATCGTGTCACAGAAAACGACCTTGGTCTCATTTTCAGATGGCGAGGTATCAGACATGGGATACGACCCACGGTCTCGTTCAACGCTGAGAAGAAGGATGGTTTTTTTTAGATCGAAAAGTCCGCGGTATCATTCAGAAGGAGAACGATCCGACAGTGACTGGGAAAGTTCTGGAAACGAGGGTAGGAAAAGGGGTGGCACCGAACGCGGTAGGAAGAAGACGAAGAAATATCCAGCACTGAAGCAGCTCGGAAATCTTAGCCAATCTCCGCGACGAAAGAAATTATTCGGACAAAAGAATCATCATGTGGATGCTGACGTCACCTTGGAGGCAAATTTTGCCTTATTGAAGGACGGAGAAATAGCCGAGCTCAAGTCATCCCCGATCAAAGCAAGGACGGACAAATCAGGAGTCGAGGGCAATTCTGGTAAACTTGTTCACAGCATCGCATTGGATCATTTGAACAAGGGACAAAAAAAACAGGCTGCTGCCAGCATGATCACGGAACACATCGAAAATATGAACCAAGAGTCCAGTTCACAAGTTTTGTTATCTGATTTTTCTGCTGAAGATGAGCAGCATCTACATCTGGAAACGGATCTCAATGAATCACGGGAGACACAGGAAACGTCTAATCTGTCAAATAAATCGATGGGAAAATCGAGTGTGCGTCGAAATAAAGAGCCTCAATCCTTGCTTCGCAATAACTATACCGTTACGCAGAAGACGTCCATCCAGTCGAGTAAATCGATTGTAAAATCGAGTGTGCTCCATGTGAAGGAGCCGCAATCCATGCTCAATACTGCGAGGCCACCGCCAGCAACGACAAGTGCAAATCGAGCCACGCCTCGCAACAGGCCGGAACATCTTGGTCCAACTTACACCAACGTCGTGACCATTGTAAAAAGCGAGGATAATGTGCTGACCATTGAGGATTCTAATATTGTCGGTGCTGATGATGTTTTATCTTTGTCTGACTCGGTAGACTCGGAAGCATTGGGCTCGCTCGTCACAGCGAGGTCGCAACGCGCCAGAAAGAGCCAACCAGCAACCTACCATGCTTCCCCCGCGTCCGTGGCGACGGAGCTGAGTGAAATCGAGAGGCTGAGGAAAGAGAACGATCGACTCAGGGAGGAGCTAGAGAATGCATCGCAACTATCATCCAAGGTATCACACATGTATGCAGAAAACCTCAAGCGTGAAAATGACCGCCTCAGAGTGACAAAAGAAATTTTATACAAATCGACCCTTATAAATACTGTACTGGAAGAAGGCAGCACGAGACGTTCACGAAAATCTCGTATGCGCCATCCCCCGAGTGCACAGGCCATGACAGAGTTCAACCAACTCCTCCCCGTCGCACATTTAATTAACGGCGTGGACTTTGACGATGACTCTATCACGACCTATTCCACCCTAGCAGGGGGGAGAACTGATCCTGTAGGAGTTGAATCTCAACAGAATCTTTTGATGAAGACGTGTACGAGAATAGCCACCACGACTGCAGGGGTGGCATCTCATGTGAAAACAGCGCTTAATCAAGAAAATCAAGAATCGTCGTGCAGCATACCGATATCGAGGCCCATGGACTGCTTCAATCAGTGTTCTTCGGCGAGGCGAAGAATGACAAGCAATGGCGTCAACACGAAAACGAGCAAAACGCGAAGAAATCCGAGCTCGACAAGGAGAAATTTGGCGCCTATTAGTTAACGGGTTGCCAAGACAGAGCCATCCCATCCCGCCAAGTTCCCTTCCATGGAGAAAGTCCTCTCCCATATGAAAATGGGAGGGCCTTGGAGTTGCATAGTAGAAACAAGTTCCTCCACGAACGTAAAAAATATATATGACAGTGAGGATGAAATGTTTTAGTATTCATTTAAAACTAAATTAATTGCACTTAATTCAATCCAGACAGTTAAAACGTAACACAATCTGATGTTTTAGATGAGGCGATTTTGTCTTCGATACATATCAATGTCACAGAATTCGTCATCTTGCAATAGATGGCGGCAGAACAGAATAGATCCTTCTAACATCCATCTGGAGGGCACATAGGTCCACAGCCACTATCATCTTTTAGCATGGGTTCTAGCCACTTTTGATCTCCTTGGTTTGATTGATAGGCGCCCATGTTACAATTGCCTTATAAAAACAATATTAGGTCAATGCAACGCTGTTAGATGTATCAAGGACATGTTAGGTTTGCGGGTTTGTATGGACATGATAATTACCTGCACGTGCATATCGGCAAACTTGTGTATGGCACATCCCACCATTGAACGATTTTGAAGCAACGTTGCATCCTACATACTTGGTCGCCCTCCACAATACCTGGGTAAGATGGGCATTGTTAGGCCACCCGTAATCCTTCTCGTAGTCAACCCAGCGGATTAGAATTTGTTCGGGTTCTCTCTTTTCTCCCCAGCTCCCCTTTCCTACATTAAGAGCAATATTCTCCCCATATGTACTGTTTCCTAAAGATTCAAGAGTGGATGAATCGCAAAAATTAAAGAAAAGATGGATTTGACTGTACACATGCTGTTGTTGCGATATCTCACCGGAATTTGGCACTGCGCCACAGGTAGACAACATTTCCTGGGCGTGTGCCTTTGATTGTGCTTTGAGCGCATTGCTCCATTGCAAAGGAACGTAGCTTTTGCCGTACCTTGTGTGCCATTCCTTTCTCCTTCTGTTGTGAGCTTGTAACCACTTTTCGTCTGCGTCTGTCATGTCAATCGTGGCGTTGAATTGAGTAGAGATGATCGGTATATTATTGCTGCTCGTCGGGGTGACACTGAACTCGTGAACTAACTGGCTCCATTCGCTTTCGACGATGGGTGATCCAAACTTTTTCACTCCAGCGACGTAGCCGGTGTAACTGCCGCTGTTTCCGCCATGCATGCCATCCTTAAGTTTGTCATTAATTGTGAACTTGAAGGTTCCAGCCGACAGGCAGTATCCTATAAAATTAGAATGAAAATTAGTCAATAGTTCGGGGAAACCATTGCACAATGCCTAAAAACTCACCTCCAATATACGCGTGGTCATCTTGATAAGTGGTCCCACTCGGTGGACCAGCGGCAATTTTCACCAATGTGTTGTTTTGTTTCTTCAAAAGTATCCATGACGTCTCATAGCCATGAATGTCCGTTTTGAGATCAAGCTTGAAATACTTCTTACCCGGACCGCAATCCTTTGCAAGATTTCGCTTCTTTTGGTTGATGGACTCATTGATCCCCCAATTTCCAATGGAAATGGCCTGGTATGTAAGAACACGATGAGACGATGAGCTTTCATGTCATGCAAAAGTTCGTTGCAGCATTCCAAAGTATACATCGCTCATACCGTTGGGATGGAATCATCGCGATTCGGTTCTTTCGTTGTTTCTTGATCATGATTGGTGGCAGATTTTCGTAGCATGGATCTCACGTTGAAGATTTCGGCACCATCCCCGTATTCGTCAGCGGACGATCGTCGGGTAGAAGCGACCAAGAGAAGAAGGATGAAATTGGGGAAGTTCATGGTGATGGTCGACGAATTAATGTTGTGTTTTTGTTATATATGAGCCAATATTCTTGTCCGGTGATGAAAAAATGGTCTTGCGCTCGGCCCCTTGGTCGTGAATAACCATAACGCCAAACAAGACTTGAGTTGCGACTCCGAACAATCTTGTCATGATGTTGTATCGTGCATCATCGCATCGAAGTTCGGTCATAACGCCAGGGAGCAAGACTTGCAACTCCGAATACCTTTTCTTTGTAAAAATAGTGGATGCGGCCACAGCCACGCTGCGGTGATCAACGACCGATTTCAATTTGGCTCAATTATTAATTCCTCTGTATGTCATGGAAAGGAAGGAACATCTTTGGGAGTTTATGAAGTCTCGAAAATTTGATTTTCCGACGACACTCGTAGGATTATTCTGGATTACTACATACGTTACAATGACCCCCTCCAAAATAACACTTTGCTAACACTTTGCTAACACTTTGCTAACACTTTGCTAACACTTTGCAACACTTTGCTAACACTTTGCTAACACTTTGCTAACACTTTGCTCACACTTTTCTAACACTTCCTGTAGAAATTGCATAGAAAATGGTACTGTGCCGTTTCCGCAACCCCCATAATGAAATAAATCAGCTCCCCCCCCCCGAGCCTCCAATGTCGATGCCCATAACTCCGCAACCGTCTGGCGGATTTCGCCAAAAATTGAACCCATTGTTTCGGGAGGACCACTCCTCTACCATCCACACTGTTGGCACCGATCCCCCACCATTGCCATGGTCATTTTTAGCCGCCAACCAAATGCCACCTTAGCGAGGATAAAAACACTCGCTGCTGAGGTCGCTACCCATTACTCGGCAACCGACAGGCCGATTTCACCAAAATTTGGCCCCATCGATGGATACGGACCACACCCCGACTGTATGCCCCATCGGTGCAGTGTCATCTCCACACAGCCACAGTCGTTTTGAGCTGCCAACCAAACCACCATCATTGCGAGGATTACCCCACTCTTTTTTTTATAATATGATCGGCGATGGCAAAAACGGTGAGGGGGGGTTGAGGGGGGGCTCGTGACAAAAAACGATAGCCATAATCTGATGAAAAGATGCACCAACAAGATGGCTGATGGGATAATCAAGTTTCTTGCTGAAATGATCGATAGACACAATATCCATCAATTATGAGTGGCGGCAGTAGATGCTGCCAGCAGCCCTGATGAAGACGACTGTGTGGTCATAAACATAACAATCAGCTTGGAATCTCCTTCAATGATCGATGCCACGATGTCCTATTCCAGACAACTGTATGGCGTGCAGCTGCTAGTTGGCTGATGATCGGCGCTGTCATCCCGACAAACGAATGCAAAAGTGAATGCTATGGAGGACAATCGATATTTGGAAATATTCACCGTGGATCCAAGTGGTATGGAGGAGCTGGGTTGGGAGGGGAACTGCATTGGGTAGGGGTGCCAAGAAGGTACAATCCTTCCTCCTGCAACAATCGCATGGATCGGTGAACCATCGACGTCGGGGATGGAGGGGTGTGTTGGATAGGGACATGATGTTGTTGTTGGTCGCATTCACGGACGAGGATGGCCTCGGATTATGTGTGAAATCCCACAACTGTGGGATTTCCTAATTTCTCCCAAATATCATCATCGTGGGAGGATTCTCAGACAGATACCATCTCTCTTTTGCATGTGTATTGTCACATGTAGATGTAAATACCCCTCCTTCAGTGAGGGTATTTTTTGGTGGGATTGATGGGTGCCAAGTGGGGCAGATGAGTAAAAAACCCTTTATTTTGGTGCATAGGAATCAGTTGACAACGAAAAATCCCACAATCACGCACAATACTTCACCACAAGATGAGCCGTCGCTGCACCACCCTACCTCTACCTGCGGCTTTTCCCTCACTCTCCATGGCAGCATCTGCCATGGACCTAAATTGCTGCGCCGTGGCTCCCAATGAGTCAAATGCAGGCGGCCAGTGCCCGAGTTTGTGCTCACTGTGGCCGATTCCCTTGTTTAGGGCTCCAAAATGGCATCCATCAAAAAGTTGAGAGATGGGCGGATCACCGGTCTTGGGTGGCCGCCACTCGTTGGGTAGACAAAACAACCAGCCGAACAATAGTGTCGGCAGTGGGGAGGGGTATTGATGAGGAGATGCGACCGGGCAAAATGTGTGGGGGAGGACAAGCTCCTCGTCGACGAATGAGACGTGTGCTCCCGTAGGATTCTACGTGCTCTGGTATGTGTTAATACACGAC